>BQKN01064817.1:125610-163055 GCA_022839385.1 Asparagus kiusianus
GCTTCTATATCCCACGCGGATAGACGAAGCTCTGCCGGATTTTCCCGGAAGGATCTTGAAGAGTCGGCGGTCCACGGATATTGACGTCCCCGTCACAGGCCAACAACCCACGCAAGCGAGACCGAACCAAACCGGGCTCTCGTGTTTATTTTCGTTAAAGTTGTAAATCTTTTGTTTTCATTTTATTCTGTTGTAACGATTGAAGTTGTAACAGATCTCAAACAAGAGCAATGAAAACAGCAACTTTTACCGGAAACACGCACGATCTAGATCTGGTCAGATCTACGCAGTACGACGGGTATTATTTCACAAAGGAAATAATAGCCGGGGGGGATTATTTCACCAAGGAAATAGTCGCCCAAATCTCGGGATCAAAGACCAAGCTTTGATCCGGAGTATGCCTACGTAGATCTGAGATCCGGTCCTCTCGAACACCTGCCTTTTTTGACATTGACGATCGCCGAGCACCAGATCTGGAAGAGCGAGTCCTCGAAGTCCCAAAGCTTGGATTTTTTTTAAGTTCTGAGCCTCGAATCCAGCAGAGTTTCGCCTCTCCAAAATTTCCAACCCTTGAACAAATGAACCACCTCTCCTATTTATAGCCTCTCTTCACTGTGCCTACGCACAGGTGGCCGACACGCCTATCCACCTTGAGGTGGCTAGGCTGCTGAGCCACCTCAAGGTGTCTCGGCATTGGCCGAGCCACCTTGAGGTGGCTCGGCCGCCGAGCCACCATGAGGTGGCTCGGTTTCGACCGAGCCCCTCTAGGTGCTGTATTCCGTCGTTTTCCAGCATTGTATCTGTCCGTGATTCAGTTGTGTGGTTGATTTATTCGGACTCGATTCGTTGACCTGATTTGGCAGTAAATCTGGTTCCTGATTTGGCAGTAAATCAACTTCTAAGTTCGAGTCCGAAACTGATCTTGATTCGATCGTGATTCGTCCGAGTCCGCTCTTGGTTGGATGACTCGTTGATTCCTCAACCCGTTAGCTAAATTCCGCACACGAGTGGATTTATTCCGTTGTTTGCGTGCGGTTCGTCAGCTCCGTAGCCTCGTTAATCCGCTTTGTCGTGTATCATCCGGCTTCGGTGCATCGGGCTAACGGTCATTCTTAGATTCATCGCCCGATGGTTTGTTGGTTTGTCGAATCACCGTGTCGAGCTGTGTTAAGGAACCTATAGATAGTTTTATACGCCTACAGATACCCCCTCCAAAGTATTTCAGCCTCGTTCTTTTATAGAAGAGTCTGGAATACTTTGGATATGATTGTCCTGTCCTTCAATCGGTAACGACGGGATATTTGGAATGGCTTCTATTCTTGATTCCTTCAGTCCTCCAGGCTATTCGGTGATTTGTCGAATATCTATAAGGGTTTCCGGTGCTGCATTTATTGTCTGACCGTCTGTCGGAATTTTGAATTTGAAGTCGATTCTCGATTTCCTGACTTTTTAGCTCGAATTGGTTGCTTCAACATAGAACCGATCATCGATTAACATTTGCAACACGTTGTCCGGCATCTGAGCTTCATTGCGACGCGTTGTCCGGCGTTCGACACAGTTTATACTCGTACGTCTTCTGGAGTATACACAGTTTAAATTGGAGCGCGGCAGATACTTGAGTCACGAGACCAATCCATAGAATTGATGCGTCAATGACTCGTATTTATAGAATTTTTGGCAAATTCTCAGCCATCAACAGGTTTGATGAGCCTTTACCGACTACCGTTTGAGTCGGGCTAGCATGCGGATTATTTAAGTCCGTTCCGCATGTGACATTAAGCTAAAAGAGTTAACCCTTTTAGTGCTACGATATTGAATACGTAGACTTCGTCTTTCTCTTGTGAAAAGACTAAACAGCAACGTGTATGAGACGTTGACTTAGGATTTTTGGTAAATCCTTAGCCTTCAACGGATTTGACGTGCTCTTACCGACTACCGTTTGAGTTGGGCTAGCATGCGGATTATCTAAATCCATTCCGCATGTAACGTTGTGCTAACGGAATGAACTCCCTTAGACTCTTTGCTACGACTTTGAATACGTAGACTTCGCCATTGTTACGGGATTAGGCTATCCGGCAACGTGTTTTAGACGCTGACTTATCCCTACTTAGGCTTCGGGATAAAGGTCCCCAGAATCAGGTTCTGGTATCTTTTTCTACGGACAAAGACTAAACCGACGACGCGTGTTAGGCGTCGGTATATCCTTTCTTAGGATTCAGGATGAAATTCCCTATGCGTATAAGGCATGGATTTTGGTGTTATTAATAACAACCTGCCACAATGTTGAATATGTGGGCGAGTGTTCTTTTTAACGGTTAAGAACTAACCGGCGGCGCGTGTTAGGAGCAGACTTATCCTTTCTTAGGTTTCAGGATAAAATACCCCAGAATCGAACTCTGGTATCTTTTTCTACGGGGAAAGACTAAACCGGCAGCGCGTGTTAGGCGCAGACTTATCCCTGCTTAGGATTCGGGATAAACTTCCTAAGATGAATCCTAGATTAATAAATTCTTGGAAAAAGGGTTGATGTGGGAAAGGAAGAATTTTATATTCTATTCCCCGAACAAGAAAGGAAGAATTTTATATTCTATTCCTTGATTCTGGAAAGAAAGAATTTTATATTCTATTTCCAGTGCAAGAAAGAAACTAAAAGTGGGATCTCCACTCCGAGAATCCGGAAGATCTAAATAAGCTTACCTTTTATAGGATCGATTATCTAGATGAGTTTTTTGTTTATCGAAATGAAGTTTCAACTTTGGTTATAACCATGAAGAGGTTTAACCAAAGAGAAAAGAAGGGAGTTCTTTCGTTTATCGAAAAGAAACTCTGAATTAAAAGTGGACCTCTTGTTCATGGAAAGAATCAAGAGGAGAATTTGGTGGACTCACTGTCAATTGAAATTGAACAGTGAGAGATTTTGGTGATGAAAATGATTTTGGTTTATCCTCTAGAATATTAAGTGTAATATTCTTCGAGGAACTTCCCGATAAATGGGTTATCCTGAATGTACTAGGGGTAGTACTTCTTCAGGAACTTTCTATTTATTGGCATTAATTGCCTGACACCCTCTAGAGAAACGAGGCGATATGCACCGTTTGAGTAGACTGTGTCTATCACAAACGGTCCTTCCCATTTGGGTTCAAATTTACCCTTCTTCTTGGAATTAAGGATTATCGGTCGGCGAGCAGCGAGGACCAGATCTCCTTCCTTGAAGCTTCTTTGGCGGACCCTTTTGTCAAAAGCCCTAGATATTCTGGCTTGATAAAACTCAATGTGTTGTTGAGCTTCCAAGCGCCTTTCATCCAACCTCTCGAGTTCTTCGAGACGTTTTTGATGTTGTTCTTCTGTCGTCATCTCAGTTGCAAGAGCGATCCGAAGTGACGGGATTTGAATCTCCAAAGGCAGCACAGCTTCACATCCGTATACCAACGAATACGAGGTGGCTCCCGTAGGTGTGCATACGGTGGTGCGATAAGCCCAGAGTGCTTCACCGAGTTTATCGTCCCAGTCTCGTTTATTGGTCTTCACGAGCTTTGACAGGATCTTAATGATCATCTTGTTAAAAGCCTCAGCTAATCCGTTCGCAGCGGGATAATAAGCTGTCGACGAAACATCTTGAATCTTGAATTTGTCGTAGAACCTGACGAAAGTGTTGCTTATGAATTGCGGACCGTTGTCATGAATGATCCGTCTCGACACGCCGTGTCGGTATATGACATGATGCTTAATGAAATTGATGACGTTGTTCGTCTTCACTTCCTTAAGCGGAATTGCTTCAGCCCACTTTGAAAAGTAATCCATGATTGCGAGAATAAACCGATCACCTTTGACTGAAGGGGGAAAAATAGGACCGACAATATCCATACCCCATGTCTCGAATGGCCAGGAAGTGGTTGACGTGTGCAACCGCTCCGGTGGTTGGTGCATATAATTTGCATGCACTTGACAGGCGTGATATCCTCGTGCGTATTCGATTGTGTCACGTACCATTGTTGGCCAAAAATACCACATTCTTCTGATGCAATCATACAGTTTGGGACCAGGCTGATGCGCACCGCATTCTCCTTCGTGTGCTTCCTTAAGAACTTCTTCTGCTTCTTCGTTCGAAAGGCATCGGAGGAGCAAATCATCGTACCATCGACGGTATAATGTACGGGTCTCGGCATTATAGAAGAACCTTGAGGCTCTTCGGCGGATAGATTCTCTTTCTTTTACATCCTCCGACAGAATACCATATTGGACGTAGTCAATGATGGGAAAACGCTAATCTCGGGACTCAGACCCGATTTGAGTTGAGTTCACCTCTTTGGCATTTACGTTTCTATCATCTTCCTCTTCGATATCCATATTATATATGGGTATGCAGAGTTGATGCGATCTTACTGTGACTAGCAGTTCAGTTTCGGGCGGCTGCACGAGTGATACTGCTAGTGCTGCCAGTGCATCCGCATAAGCGTTCTGGAGACGAGGGATGTATTCAATAAAGAATTCTTCGAAAGAATCTGCCATTTTGACAGCCTCCTGGTGGTATAGGATCAGGTCTTGGTTCCTGACTTCATACTCTCCACGGACCTGATTGACTATCAATTGAGAATCCCTAAAAGCTTCGAGATATTCGACTCCCAGCTCCTTGGCGAAACTGAGTCCAATGAGGAGCGCGTTGTACTCGGCTACGTTATTGGAACATGGATCTGTCAGTGAATAAGCCCGAGGCATCACATGCTTCCCTGGGGAAACTAAGACAACTCCAACTTCGGAGGAGACTTTAGAACATCCAGGGGTTATCGCCACATTAGCTGCTCTTGAAGCGCCATCGAAGTATAATTGCCATACTTGTTGATGCGATGTGTTGTTAACCTCGTGGGTTTCATCCGGCAAGTCATCATATACTTCTGCCGTATCTGTTGTCGGGCTTGCCGCCAAAAGATCACAAATCGCTTGTCCTTTGACCGACTTCTGCTGTTTGAAGTGCAGATCATACTGGGACAAGAGAAGGGCCCACTTCCCTAACCGTCAATTCATCGAACCCGGTTGCGTCATAAATACTCGTACGGGATTAATGTTAGAGATAACGTAAATCGTCTATCCGACCAAGTAATGCCGCATCTTTTGTACCGCGAATACTAATGCGAGATATTCTTTCTCGATCATCGGATATCGGGACTCGGTGCCTACCAAAGTCCGACTTAGGTAATAAACTGCCTGTTCGTGACCATTATCATCGTCTTGTGCTAATAAAGTACTTATCGAATGGTTCATCGCCTTGATGTAAATCAAGAACGGTTTACCCGATTTTGGTGTGACAAGAACAGGAGGGTTCGACAGATACGTCTTGATATCTTCGAGCGCTTTTTGGCAGGCGTCGTCCCAAATAAATTACACACCTTTCTTGTTTAGCTTAGAGAAAGGTTGGCACTTCCCAGAAAGATTTGAGATGAACCGCCGGATGTAAGCTAAACGCCCTTGCAATCCTCTGAGTTCTCTTAGATTTTTCGGGGGTTGCAATTCATGTATCGCCTTCACCTTGTCAGGATCAATATGTATGCCTTTAGTGGTCATGACGAATCCTAGGAATTTTTCGCTGGACATTCTAAGGAAGGATTTGGTGGGGTTCATCTTCAATTGATGACTCCGCATGAGATCGAACATCATCTTCAAGTCCTTGATGTGATCATCTTTGTTGCGACTTTTTACAACCAAATCATCAACGTAGCACTCGACCGTTTTCCTGAGGTGCTCTTGGAAAATCTTCATCATCGCTCGTTGGTATGTGGTGCCTGCATTCTTTAGACCGAAAGGCATCACTGTGTAGCAGAAGACACCGAGGGGCGTTCTGAACGCTGTATGCTTCTCATCATCTGGGTGCATCTTGATTTGGTTATACCCCGAAAATCCATCCATGAAGGACATTGTTCGCGGGAAAAATTGTGTCTTTCTTCATTGATATCATTGCCATCTCAATAACTGTTTATCGGTTATAAAGATCCGGTCTTTTTATAAGATCCGGTTACAACGAAAATCAAAGAAAATAAAGAAAAATTACAACTTTCCTTATTTGTCGAACGAATCGCGAGCTCCTGTTTTGCGGTCACTCGCTTGCGTGGGTTGTTTGCCTGCGCCGGGGTTGTTTGCCGTGGACCACCGTGAGATCTAGATCCGGTCGGATCTACGCAGTATTACGGGTATTATCCCACCAAGGAGATAATAGCCGGGAGGGATCGTTTCACCAAGGAAACGACTGCTCTAATCTCGGGATCTAAGAACCAAGCTTAGATCCGGAGTATGTAGCTATGTAGATCTGAGATCTGAGATCCGGTTCCTCTCGAACACCTGCCTTATTTGACGTTGATGATCGCCGAGCACCGGATCTGGATGGACAAGCCCTTGAAGTTCCAAAGCTCCAATCTTTTCTAAGTTCTTAGATCTGAATCCGGCAGAGCTTTGACTCCTCTTTTTCTAACCTCTAAAAATGAACACAAGCCCCTCTATTTATAGCCTCTCACTGTGCTCGTATGCACGTGTACACAACACACAAGGGGAGAGGGGGGGAAACCGGCCACCTTGGGGTGGCTCGGCTCATGCCGAGCCACCCCAAGGTGGCTCGACTTGGGCCGAGCCACCTTAGGGTGGCTCGATTTCGGTCGAGTCCCCCCGGGTGTTCTCCGTCGTTCGGTTGTTTCCCGTTGTTTCCGGTTCTCTGTTGTTCGAACTTGATTCGGTTGCGTGGTTGATCTATCCGGACTTAATTTGAGAGTCTGGATCTTGATTTGGTAGTAAGTCCACCTTGGTGTTTGAGTTCGAATCCGTTCTATGGTTGGACGACTCATTGACTCCCCGAACCGTTGGATTGATTCCGCACGCGAATGCATTCTGTTGATCGCGTGCAATTTGTTGATCTCGTCGCCTCATTATTCGATGGTTCGTTGATTTGTCGAATCACCGTGTCGAGCTATACTAAGGGACCTATAGGCAATTTTATACGCCTACAGATACCCCCTCCAAAGTATTTCAGTCTCGTTCTTTTATAGAAGAGCCTGGAATACTTTGGATGTGATTGTCCCAACCTTCAGTCGGCGTAGCGGGACTTTGGAATGGCTTCTGTTCTGGATTCCTTCAAATTCCTTCAAGCTATTCGGTGCTTTGTCGAACGCCTGTGAGGATTCCGGTGCTGCATTTATTGTCTGACCGTTGTCGGAATTTTAAACTTGAAGTCGATTTTTGATTTCTTGATTTTTAGCTCGAGTTGGTTGCTTCAACATAGAACTGATCATCGATTGACTGCGTTGAATCTTTGTTTACAACGCGTTGTCCGGCGTTTGAGCTTCATTGCGACGTGTTGTTCGGCGTTTGAGCTTCATTGCGACGCGTTGTCCGACGTCCAGGCTTCATTGCGACGTATTGTTCGACGTCTGACACAGTTTATACTCGTACGTCTGCTGGAGTATACACAGTTTAAGCTCTTAAGGTATTGGAGCGTGGCGGATACTCGAGTCACGAGACCAATCCATAGAATTGATGCGTCAATGACTCGTACTTATAGAATTTTTGGCAAATTCTCAGCCATCAACGGATTTGATGAGCCTTTACCGACTACCGTTTGAGTCGGGCTAGCATGCGGATTGTTTAAGTCCGTTCGCATGTAACGTTGCGCTCAGAGATTGAATTCTCTGAGACTTTGTGCTATGATGTCGAATACATAGACTTCGCCATTGTTGCGGGAATAGGCTACCCGGCGACACGTGTGAGGTGTTGACTTTAGGATTTTTGGCTAATCCCCAGCCTTAAACGTATTTGACGTGCTCTTACCGATTACCGTTTGAATCGGGCTTACATGCGGATTGTTTAAATCCGTTCCGCATGTGACGTTATGCTAAAGGAATGAACTCCTTTAGACTTTGTGCTATGATGTCGAATACATAGACTTCACCACTTGTTACGGGAATAGGTTACCCGGCGACGCGTGTTAGGCGTTGACTCTAGGATTTTTGGCTAACCCCTCAGCCTTCAACGGATTTGATTAACCTTTACCGACTACCGTTTGAGTCGGGCTAGCATGCGAATTATTTAAATCCATTCGCATGTAACGTTGTGCTCAGAGATTGAATTCTCTAAGACTTTGTGCTATGATGTCGAATACATAGACTTCGCCATTGTTATGGGAATAGGCTACCCAGCAACGTGTATTAGACGTTGACTTATCCCTACTTAGGCTTCGGGATAAAAGTACCCCAGAATCGAACTCTGGTGTCTTTTTTAATCGGAAAAAGACTAAACCGGCGACGCGTGTTAGGCGTCGACTTATCCTTTCTTAGGATTCAGGATGAAATTCCTCATGCGTGTAAGGCATGGATTTCGGTGTTATTAATAACAACCTGCCACAACGTTGAATATGTGGACGAGTGTTCTTTTTAAACGGTTAAGAACTAACCGGTGGCACGTGTTAGGCGCAGACTTATCCTTACTTAGGTTTCAGGATAAAATACCCCAGAATCGAACTCTGGTGTCTTTTTCAATCGGAAAAAGACTAAATCGGCAGCGCGTGTTAGGCGCAGACTTATCCCTGCTTAGGATTCGGGATAAAATTCCTAGAATGAATCCAAAATTCTTGGAAAATGATTGGTGTGGGAAGGAAGAATTTTATATTCTATTCCCTAAACAAAGAAAGGAGACTTGAGGTGGGATCTCCACCCCCAGAATCCGGAAAGGTGAAACTAAGAGTGGGATCTCCACTCCAAGAATCGAAAAGATTCGGATAACCCTAACTGTCGGAAGGTTTAATTACCGAACAAAAGATGAATTCCTCATTTATCGAGAGTGAATTGTGGTTTTGGTCCTAACTGTAGGAAGGTTTGACCAAGCGGGAGTTTGAGATGACCCTAACTGTAGGAAGGTTTGATCGCTCAATTTGAAAGTGGACCTCTCGTTCATTGAAGGAATCGAGAGGGGATTTTGGTTTTGGCCCTAACTGTAGGAAGGTTTGACCAAGTGAGAGTTTGAGATGACCCTAACTGTAGGAAGGTTTGATCACTCGATTTGAAAGCGGACCTCTCGTTCATTGGAGGAATCGAGAGGGGATTTTGGTTGTGGTCCTAACTGTAGGAAGGTTTGACCAAATGGAAAGTGAGAGTGAGAGTACAAATCACTATAGGAATGTTGATTCGTGCAAATCACTCAAAGGGGGTTCTTGATGTTAAGTGGTAAAGACTTAACAAAGAGGGGGCTTTGATAATTCGTCAATTATATCCGGACTCTAACAATAAAAGTGTTGAGTGCACGAACATAACGGAAATTTGAATGGATTAAACAGGAAAGAATTTTGGTGGTCCCGTCGTCAATTAGTTTGATCGGTGGGGGATTCTGTGGTGGAGACTATGAGTCATCAAACACCAATGAGAGTTTTGTGAGGGAAGATTGATCCAGTGAAGTGATCGAATCTCATCTCAGCAAAAGAGTGTTCGGAAATTAGGAGTTTAGCGTTTATCACTTTATTCATAATGACCGGGTTATCCCTAAGAATATTACATTTAACATTCTTCCGGGAACTTCCCGTTACCTGAATTATCCACCCCCAGCTTTCCTTACGAAACTGGGTGTATCATTGAATTAAATGCACGATCGGGTTATCCTTAAGAATACCACGCATTGCACTCTCCAGGAACTTCCCGTGGAAGAAAGGAAATAGTTTATACTCGTATACCTATTGGAGTATCAGGGAGCAGTTTAACCTCCTATAACGGTCGGAGGATTGAGAAGCAGTTTATACTCATATACTCTTCGGAGTGTCAGGAAGCAGTTTATACTCTTATACCGGTCGGAGTTGTGCCGTTTTTTTAACTGGCTCACTCTAGCGTTATGACGCCGGCTTCAACCAAGGTCTGGATGCTATTCTTGAGTGTAAAGCACGCCTTGGTTGGGTGAAGGATCCTCCTGTGGTATGCGCAGTACTTCGGATCCGTAATATCGTCAGCTTCCTCCTGATTCGTGATCGGTGGGAGCTTGATCTTGTTATTGTCAAGGAGGGATTTGAAGATGGCTTGAACATCTTCGTCCTTGAAGGAGTACTCTTTTTGAGGCCTCTGATCCGAAGTCTTTTGCTGTCTCCGGGACTGCTGTTGCGATGTTTGATTAGCATCGACAGTCGTTGCGGGTGTCTTTCCTTTACCACGGGAGGCGAAGTTCGAGTTCGGAGGATTTGTCGTCGATTGACTCCTCTCGGCCTTCTTCCTTCGGAGGAAGCGTTCGGCTTGTTCCCCTCGGACCTTCAAGTCTTTCCAATTATTGGACGGTGCTGTCCCTATTGCTTCCAACACGTCCAATTCAAGGTTGTTGTGGCAAGTTTGGAGGATGAACTCCTCAGTGATTGGATCCCGGCAATTCAACGCTTTGTTCCGGAACCTCTTGACGAAGGTTTTGACCGGTTCCCCGTCCTTTTGTTTCTCGTCGAGCAACGTTCCGATGGATATCTCGGTGTCGTCGTCGAAGAAGTTAGCGAGGAATTTTGTCTCCATGTCGTCCCAGCTATGCACGCTACCTGGCTTGAGGCGGCGGTACCAATCGAAGGCGGCTCCACGAAGAGTGCCAACGAATGACTGCACCATCAGAGGCTCATTGCCGGAGATAACACCCAGGTGTGATTTGAAATAAATCAAATGCTGAGTGGGGGAACCTTTCCCATCGAACGGCGTGAAGTTGATTAGACTAAACTTCGCCGGATAGGGGATTAACTCCCACTCCCTTGGGTATGGACAAGGAATGCCCGTTCTCTTCACCTCTTGAGCGGACATCAAGGTATTGATTTTTCTCTCGAGGCTTTTGATCTTCAAGTTTTCACTTGTATCTTCGTTGGCATCCTCATTACCACCCCCTGCGTTGATGGGAGGGTCATTGGCATTATGAGTTTCATTTGCACCTGTGTCCTCATCTTCCAGATTGTTCTGGTTACGACGACTTGATTCACCTTGTTGGTTCCTCAATGCCTGGAGTTGTTGGTCATGCATCTCTTTCATAGTCTGCATGGCCATCTGCATCTCGAGCCTGAAGCTCTCCTGTTGTTTGGCCATAGCTTCTTCGAGCATCTTGGCCACTTGTTCCGCGCTTATCATAAATGACTCGCGGGGTTCTCCTTCGCTGGATACAGTGTTGTCAGACGCAACCGCAGAGCAAGCATCCGATTCCTCATCTTCTGAAGGTGGTCTTATCCGAACTCTACCATAAGTTCCTCGTGTGATGGCTCCGGACTGCAGACGGGTTAGACGCCGGGACGCTTTCAGAATCGACTCGAGATCATCCCGCGTCGATGTCCTTTTGCTGGTCATGTTAGCGGTGACCCTTGGAAATTCTCCATCTTCAACCACCGCTCTCCTTCGTCGGAAACGCCTAGGCCTTGGCTTTGGCGTTTCAGTGCTGAGCCTTTCGAACACCGAAACCCTTTCGGGGACCGTCTTAGTGCAATTACACTGAGACGATACCGCCCGAATGAGTTTGGAACAGGGGCACTGAGTCTCGAGCCTACGAGGACTTCTCTTTCTGGCTCTGTTCGTACCCCCAGCACGATAGTACAGCTCGTCCGTATGAAAGTCGGAGCAACCTATCGCGTGTTGGCACGATTTCCCAGGTATAACGTTATCGTCATCGGATGACAATGTTTCCTTCTGGGGGCGAATTGCCTTCTTTGGGCTTTCGAGAGTCACGCGTCTTGAAACGCGCCTTTGTGGGCGTGAATTCTCAACGGGCTCCCGAACCTCGATGCGTAAATTGACGCGCGCAGCAGCCTTGAACTCCTCGTCATGCTGAAAGTGACAACGACCCCCAGCATGTTGATTCATTTGGGGCTTCTTCATCGGGCCCAAACGCTCTTGAACTGGAGCCTTGCCTCTTTCATCGGGAATTGGGCTGAGGCGTTCCAAAACTGACCTCCTTCTTCGGGATGATTCTGTGTGACTTCCCGGAATAGCCATGGGAATTGTCGGGGACTTCGTTTGGTTCGCCGGAGGTTGAATCTGCTTCGAAGGTTGCAAAGGTTGCTCTTTGGCCTGAATCGCCACTTCGGATTTCGGCCTCCAGACTTTGCGGGTTGATGGTGGCTTCTTAGCCACCTCCTTCTGCAACCTTCTACGGGCTTCTTCAGCTTGAGCCCGTGCCTGCGCTGATAGTGCGCGACGCTTACGAATGCGCTCCTCCAGTGTTGAACGGTTCCGTTTGACACGGACCCATTCCGTTGTTAGTGGCTTGGAAGAGTCGCCGTTCATCTGTTGTTGAGGCTGTTTGCCTCTTCTGTTTTTCAGCTCTGCCTTGTAGCGGACTCCGTCAACAGATTCCATTGCCTTTGCGAATTGTTTCGCAAGGCGTTGACGTTGCCTTTGGCGGGCTCTCTTTGAGAGAGTCACCACGCCCTCGGTAACGGAGGATTTGGCCAGAGCGGATCTGACCTGGTTGGAAGTTGGAGAGACCTCACCCAATGCAGCTTCGGCATCCAGCGGGGCGAGATCTTCGTTGGTGTTTTCGACATCTTCGTACCAACAGATTTTTCTCCTGGAGGAGAACTTCTTGGACTTGTTGGACTTAGGGGAGGAGGTAGATCTGGACGAGTACACGTACTCCTCGTACTTCTGTTGGTCGAACTCATACTCGACCTCCTCCACGACCAGGATCGAGATCCGCGGCTGCGACGCTCCGATCTCGGCAGCGAGATCGGTGGCTCCCACTGTGGTCGCCAGATTGTTCGCGGGAAAAATTGTGTATTTCTTCATTGATATCATTGCCATCTCAATAACTGTTTATCGGTTACAAAGATCCGGTCTTTTTATAAGATCCGGTTACAACGAAAATCAAAGAAAATAAAGAAAAATTACAACTTTCCTTATTTGTCGAACAAATCGCGAGCTCCTGTTTTGCGGTCACTCGCTTGCGTGGGTTGTTTGCCTACGCCGGGGTTGTTTGTCGTGGACCACCGCGAGATCTAGATCCGGTCGGATCTACGCAGTATTACGGGTATTATCCCACCAAGGAGATAATAGCCGGGAGGGATCGTTTCACCAAGGAAACGACCGCTCTAATCTCGGGATCTAAGAACCAAGCTTAGATCCGGAGTATGTACCTACGTAGATCTGAGATCTGAGATCCGGTTCCTCTCGGACACCTGCCTTATTTGATGTTCATGATCGCCGAGCACCGGATCTGGATGGACAAGCCCTTGAAGTTCCAAAGCTCCAATCTTTTCTAAGTTCTTAGATCTGAATCCGGCAGAGCTTCGACTCCTCTTTTTCCAACCTCTGAAAATGAACACAAGCCCCTCTATTTATAGCCTCTCACTGTGCTCGTATGCACGTGTACACAACACACAAGGGGAGAGGGGGGAAACCGGCCACCTTGGGGTGGCTCGGCTCATGCCGAGCCACCCCAAGGTGGCTCGGCTGCCGAGCCACCCCAGGGTGGCTCGACCTTGGCCGAGCCACCTCAGGGTGGCTCGGCCTTGGCCGAGCCACCCTAGGGTGGCTCGGCTTGGGCCGAGCCACCTTAGGGTGGCTCGGTTTCGGCCGAGTCCCCCCGGTTGTTCTCCGTCGTTCGGTTGTTTCCCGTTGTTTTCGGTTCTCTGTTGTTCGGACTTGATTCGGTTGCGTGGTTGATCTATCCGGACTTGATTTGAGAGTCTGGATCTTGATTTGGCAGTAAGTCCACCTTGGTGTTTGAGTTCGAATCCGTTCTATGGTTGGACGACTCATTGACTCCCCGAACCGTTGGATTGATTCCGCACGCGAATGCATTCTGTTGATCGCGTGCAATTTGTTGATCTCGTCGCCTCGTCATTCGATGGTTCGTTGATTTGTCGAATCACCGTGTCGAGCTGTGCTAAGGGACCTATAGGCAATTTTATACGCCTATAGATATCCTCTCAAATCCGCACGTATTGTCGATGATGACGTCCGTGATTGGGAGGGGAAAGTCATCTTTCGGACATGCCGCATTCAGATCCCTAAAATTGATGCATATCCTGATCTTACCATTTTTCTTCATGACTGGGACAATATTAGCTAGCCAGTCTGGATGTTGCTCCTCTCGGATAAATCCTGAGTCGATCAACTTCTTAACCTCTGCCTCAATGGCTTCCATAATTTGCGGACGAAACCGTCTCTGCTGTTGTTTGACAGGTTTGGCATCCGACTTGATATCGAGACGGTGCATTGCCACATTGGGGTCGAGCCCTGGCATGTCTTCGTAGTTCCAAGCGAAGACGTCGATATATTCCCTGATAAGGGCAATTAATTCCTCCTTCTCATTTAGGGGAAGACTATCGCTGATGAATATTGGCTTTGGGGTGGCTTCATCGCCCATATTAATCTGGACTATTTTATCCTCGGTGGGGGGTTCCCTTTGTTCAAACCTATCGCCGTACTGTATGTTTAGGTGATGAACCCATGGGTCTTCCCACGTTGGCATTTGATCGTCGTCGTCCATCGTAGATGGATCAGCTGTAGTCATGTTCGACATTAGGATTTTGAATACTTCCCCCAAACTTGTATCGGAGTCCCATTCTGAGGAATCTGACAAGTACCCATCCTTGGCTTTGTTAGCAATTTGATCGATAATTTGCCAACCATATTCATCATCAAACGAGGAAACGTAGCCTAAGCCTCTTTTGTGACGATAATAATCATCTGGTTTCCCTTTTGGTACATATGCTGCTTTGACTGGGATACGGGAACCTCGATCGAAGTATAAACCTTCTCCGAGTGTAAAATCATATCCCTGTTTTTCCATGAGTTTGCGTGCTTCTGGACTATACTTAGATAAATACAGACCAGATTTGTCATTATCTTCATCTTCTCTTAGGAAATGATCTGGCAACGGAAAATTCTCTCCTCTACCGTAAATCACTTCTTTTTCGCCTCCTATTTTGGCAGGAACGATCAGAGTTGTTCCAAAAAAAATGCTGGAGGTGTTTCTTCATTACATAAGATGATCGGAGGGGCGTGCATAAATCAGGCTTATCGTCTAATCCTTTTATCGCATCATCAAGAGACAACGAGTACTCTAAATCGTCTTTTATTTTAATATTGGTAAGTTGCCAGTTACAACTACCATCTGACGATTCATCGTCAAGATTGATTACAAAGGGTACAATGTCATTTAAAACAAAACCACCATTGTAATCGAATCCGGCTTCGGAATCAGCTTCTTCTCCGCTGTCCGTGCCTTGGACTGATGGTTCCGTATCGGATTCGTTACCATAAAGGAGAGAATCGGTGAAATAATTCTCAAACCCTTTAAATGGTTGCTTATCCGCGACCACCGTCCTGACTCTACCATCTGTGTCGACATATTTCAGACACTGATGGAGAGTGGAGGGAACTATAACATTACTATGGATCCAAGGCCGACCCAGTAGTAAGTTATATGATGTCTCAGCATCAATCACATAACACGTGACCTCCGTCTTCAGATCACCCATTTGGCATTTTATCCGGATCTTTCCCAAAAGCCTTGACCCGCTGGTGTTGAATCCGTAAATGACTGTGCCTGTAGACGCCAATTTGCTGATTGGAATGCCAAGGATATGCATTAGGCGAAGCGGTATAATACTCACAGCGGAACCCGGATCCACTTGGATTCGGTTGACTTCGCTGGAGCCAATATACCCGACGAAGTATAGGGGCCGATCATGGTTCGAATTCTTCGTCTGCATATCCTCTTTTGTGAAGGTGATGCAGGGAAGGTTCTTGGCCGCTACATTGCATTGTTGAACTGACAGTTCTGGCTCTTTCGGTACCGGCTTGATCCGAGTGAGGAATGTTTCTGAATCGGCCAAGGCTTCTCGTAATGCCTCCCTGGTCTCTTTAGACAACCGCAGCAACTCATACAGCGTTATTCGCGCTGGAATATTGGCTAATTGAGCCATGATATTGAAAACCCGTGGAGTTTTCGAGATCTCCAGTTTATCTCTTCCAATCGGACGATTGAAACGAGACTGCTTCGGATTCTGCACCTCTTGGGGTCTCTTTTCCTTCTGCTGATCCGTCGGCTGTTGTTGAACATCTTCAGCCGGTTTAGAAGCTGCTATCACCCCCAGTTCTTTGAGAGTTTTGGCTGGTCCACGTTTAGTCACCCCCAGCTCAGCTACTTGATCATTATGTGACAGATAGTTGAAGTGGTACTCGTTTCCGCTTCTAGTGGCAAACACTTCTTGTTCTTCTTCAGAGAGCGGGAAGGTAGGAGCTTCATCGCCATCCTCTTCGAAGATTGCGGAAGTAGTGTTGCAGGCTTTGCCTTTACCCTTTCTTTTCGAGGAAGTCGCCCACTGCTCATCTTCAATAAGATCCAGATGAACCCAGAGGATTTCACCGTTCGGGGCTGTGTGTGGCACAAGTCCCTTTTGGCGCTGTCCATGTGGGTCATCATTCACCGTCTTCATCCCCACTTTGGTGACGAGTTTCGGCTCGAACCATGTCGTGGGCACCGATCCAAAGCTGATCGACACTGCATCACTCCCACATTCTTGGCAAGCTTCAGGGTTATGACGCCCACGTCAATTAATGCCTGGATCTTATCCTTGAGGTGGTAGCATGACCTCGTAGGGTGATGGACCGCTCTATGGTACGCGCAGTACTTCGGATCCGTCACTTTGCTGGCTCCTTCTTGGTCTACGATCGCCGGCAGCTGGATTTTGTTATTCTCCAACAAGTACTTGAAGATGCCGGGAACTTCATCATCCTTGAAGGAGTACACTTTAGGATACCTCGGCTCCGAAGATTTCTGCTTCTGAGGCCGTTGTTTCCGCTGGTGCTATTACTGAGGTGGCAATTGAAAAGTTTGGTTAGCATCAACGGCATTAGCATGAGCTTTACCTTTTCCCCTCGGGTTGAAATTCTGTGCTAGAGCATTCCCCGCTTGTTGGCCTCTCTCCGCCTTCTTCCTCTTGAGGAATCGCTCAGCTTGCTCCCCTCGGACCTTCAAATCCTTCCACGTTTTGGACGGTGCTGTCCCCATTGCTTCCAGCACGTCCAAGGAAAGATTATTGTGACAGGTCTGGAGGATGAACTCCTCAGTGATTGGGTCCCGGCAGTTCATCGCCTTGTTCTGAAACCTTTTGACGAAGGTGTCGACTAGCTCCCCGTCCTTTTGCTTCTCATCGAGCAACGATCCGATAGATATCTAGGTGTCGTCGTCGAAGAAATTTGTGAGGAACTTAGTCTCCATATCGTCCCAGTTGTTCACGCTACCTGGCTTGAGGCGGCGATACCAATCGAAGGCGGCTCCGCGAAGAGTGCCAACGAATGACCGCACCATCAGAGGCTCATTACCAGAGATAACCCCCAGGTGTGATTTGAAGTAAATCAAATGCTGAGTGGGTGAACCCATCCCATTAAACGGTGTGAAGTTAATTAGACTGAACTTCGCCGGATATGGGATTGATTCCCATTCTCTTGGGTATGGACAAGGAATGCCCGTCTTTTTCGTCTCTTGAGCGGAAATCAATGTATTGATTTTGCTCTCGAGGTTTTTAATTTTCAGGCTTTCACCTGTGTCTTCGTTAGCACGATTCTGAGGTGGAAGCGTGGTGTTGTGACTAGCATCATCATTGCCACCCCCTGCATTAACGGGAGGATCATTGGCATTGCGAGTTTCATCCGCATTCGCATTCTCAACTTCCTGAACAACCTGATTATGGCGGCTTGGTTCGCCTTGTTGGTTCGTCAGTGCCTGGATTTGTTGCTCATGCATTTCTCTCATACTCTGCATGGCCATCAGCATTTCGAACCTGAAGCTTTCCTGTTGTTTGGCCATGGCTTCTTCGAGCATCTTGGCCACTTGCTCCGCGCTTATCATGAATGACTCACGGGGTTGTCCTTCACTGGACACGGTATTGTCAGATGCAATTGCCAAGCCGGCATCTGATTCTTCATCTCCCGAAGGTACTCTTGTCCGAACCCTATACGTTGCACGAATGATAGCTCCGAACTGCAGACGAGTTACACGTCGGGGCACCTCTGGAATCGCCTCGGGATTGTCCTGAGCCGATGTTCCCTTGCTGGTCATATTGGCGGTGACCCTCGGAAATTCTCCATCACCGACCACCGTTCTTCTTTGCTGGAAATGCCTATGCCTTGGTTTTGGCGTTTCTGTACTGAGCCTTTCGAACACAGAAACTCTCTCGGGGACTGTCTTGATACAGTTGCACTCAGACAGTACCGCCCGAATGAGCTTTGAACAAGGGCACTGAGTTTCGAGCCTTCGAGGGCTTCTCTTTCTGGATTTGCTTGTACCCTCGGCACGATAGTACAGCTCATCCATTTGAAAGTCGGAGCAACCTATCGTGTGTTGGCACGATTTCCCAGGTATAACATCATCGTCATCGGACGACAACGTTTCCTTCTGAGGATGAATTGCCTTCTTTGGGCTTTCAAGAGTCACGCTCCTCGAAACGCGCCTTTGTGGGCGTGAATTCTCAACGGGCTCCTGAACCTCAATGCGCAAAGTAGTGCGCTTGGGTGCCATGATTTCTTTGTCATGTTGAGGGTTGTGGCGATCCCCAGCGTGTTGAATCGTTCGGGATTTCTTCATTGGCCCCAAACGTTCCTGAACTGGAGCTTTGCCTCGTTCCTTGGGAAGTGGACCGAGGCGCTCCAAAACCGACTTCCTTTTCTGAGACGGTCCTGCGGGATCTCCCAGAGCAGTTGTGGAAATCATCGGTGGTTTGGGTTGACTCGCCGAAAGTTGAACTTTCGGAGGATACAATTGTTGCTCCTTGGTCTGAACCGCCGCTTCAGACTTCGGTCTCCAAACTCTGCGTGTTGATGGCGGCTTCTTGGCTACCTCTTTCTGCAGCTTTCTACGGGCTTCTTCAGCTTGAGCCCGTGCCTGCGCTGATAGTGCGTGACGCTTGCGGATGCGCTCCTCGAGCGTTGAACGGTTCCGTTTGACACGGACCCATTCCATTATTGGTGGCTTGGAAGAAGCGCCACTCATCTGTTGTTGAGGCTGTTTGCCTCCCTTGTTCTTTAGATCCGCGTTGTAGCGGATCCCGTCAACTGACTCCATAGCCTTTGCCAATTGTTTCGCAAGGCGTTGACGTTGCCTTTGGCGGGCTCTCTTCGAGAGAGTCACCATGCCCTCTGCGGTAGAAGGGTGTGCCAGAGCAGCTCCGACCTGGTTAGGAATTGGAGGAATCTCACCCGATGCGGCTTTGGCATCCAACGGGGTGAGATCTTCGTTGGTGTTTTCAACGTCTTCAAACCAACGAGTCTTTCTCCTGGAGGAGAGTTTCTTGGACTTGCGGGGGGAGGTTGATCCGGACGAGGACGACAAGTACTCCTCGAACTTCTGCTGGTCAAACTCGTATTCGACCTCCTCCATGACCGGGATTGAAATCCGCGGCTGCGACGCTCCGATCTCGGCAGCGAGATCGGCGGCTCCCACTGTGGTTGCCAGATTGTTCGCGGTGAAAATCGAGTCTTTCTTCATTGTTGATTCCATTGCCATCTTAGTTAACAGCTTTTTGAGTTACAAAGATCCGGTCTTTTTATAAGATCCGGTTACAATGAAAAATTAATCAAAAATAAAAAAAGATTACAGCTTTCTCCTTTTGCCGAACAAATCACGAGCTCTTGTTTTTTCGGTCGCTCGCTTGCGTGGGTTGTTTGCCTGCGCCGGGGTTTATCCGTTGACCACCGTACGATCTAGATCCGGTCGGATCTACGCAGTACGACGGGTATTATTTCATGAAGGAAATAATAGCCGGGGGGGATTATTTCACCAAGGAAATAGTCGCTCAAAATTCTAGATCAAAGACCAAGCTTTGATCCGGAGTACGCCTGCATAGATCTGAGATCTGGTCCTCTCGAACACCTACCTTTTTTGGCGTTAACGATCGCCGAGCACCAGATCTGGAAGAGCGAGTCCTCGAAGTCCCAAAGCTTGGATTTTTTTTTTTAAGTTCTGAGCCTCGAATCCAGCAGAGCTTCGCCTCTCCAAAATTTCCAACCCTTGAACAAATGAACCACCTCTCCTATTTATAGCCTCTCTTCACTGTGCCTATGCACAGGTGGCCGACACGCCTAGCCACCTTGAGGTGGCTAGGCTGCCGAGCCACCTCAAGGTGGCTCGGTTTGAGCCGAGCCACCTTGAGGTGGCTCGGTTTCGGCCGAGCCCCTCTAGGTGTTGTATTCCGTTGTTTTCCAGCGTTGTATCTGTCCATGATTCAGTTGTGTGGTTGATTTATTCGGACTCGATTCGTTGACCTGATTTGGCAGTAAATCCGGTTCCTGATTTGGCAGTAAATCTACTTCTAAGTTCGAGTCCGAAACTAATCTTGATTCGATCGTGATTCGTCTAAGTCCGCTCTTGGTTGGATGACTCGTTGATTCCTCAACCCGTTAGCTAAATTCCGCACGCGAGTGGATTTATTCCGTTGTTTGCGTGCGGTTCGTCAGCTCCGTAGCCTCGTTAATCCGCTTTGTCGCGTATCATCCGGCTTCGGTGCATCGGGCTAACGGTCGTTCTTGGATTCATCGCCCGATGGCTTGTTGGTTTGTCGAATCACCGTGTCGAGCTGTGTTAAGGGATCTATAGGCAGTTTTATACGCCTACATATTTATTGATGATTATTCAAGGTTTTGATGGGTTATGTTTTTAAAGCATAAAAATGATGCCTTTGATGAGTTTTCTATATTTTGTAAAAAAGTACAAAATCAAAAATCCACTACTATTGTCACTATTAAAATTGATCATGGTAGTGAGTTTGAAAATGAATTATTTTCTAATTTCTAATTTTTATAATAAAAATGGTATTTCACATGAATTTTCTTTTCATTACACTCCACAACAAAATGGAGTTGTTAAAAGGAAAAATAGAATTTTATAAGAATGTGCTAGAACAATGTTATGTGATTCTAATCTTCCTAAATATTTTTGGGTAGAAGTAATTAATACTGCATGCTATGTTTTAAATAGAGTTTTATTAAGACCTATTTTAAATAGAACAAGTTTTGAATTATTTTACAATCGCATTCTTAAAGTTTTATATTTTAAAGTTTTTGGATGTAAATGTTATATATTAAATACAAAAGAAAATTTAGATAAGTTTGATTCTAAATCCGGTGAAGGTATTTTTGTAGGTTATTCTATGCATAGTAAAGCTTATAGAATTTTTAACAAAAAGACTTCTACAATAGAACAATTAATGCATGTTTCTTTTGATGAATCTTATGTTAATACTAGTTATAATAATAATAATGATGATGATGATGATGTTACTGATCAACTATCTCGTATTATTAATGATTCTAATGATACTAATGTTTTACCTAAAACATATGTAGAAGTTAGAAATCATCCACGTGATTTGATCATTGATGATATTTCTCGTGGTGTTCAAACTAGATCACAATTGGATTTATATACTCATGTTGCTTTTGTTTCAACAATTGAACCTAAAAATATTAAAGAAGCATGTAAAGATGATTTTTGGATAATTACTATGCAAGAGGAACTCAACCAATTTATAAGAAATAATATTTGGGATCTTGTGCCTAGACCACAAGATAAATCCATTATTAAAACCAAATAGATATTTCGAAATAAATTGTATGAATCTGGTCAACTTATTAGAAATAAAACCAAATTAGTTATACAAGGTTATAATCAAGAAGAATGTATTAATTATGATGAAACCTATTGATATAGCATAATTATGTACCAAAATTGTAAGTGCGAAATTGATCAAGTTATAGTATAAAAAATTATCGATCCCACGAGGAAGGTGATTTTAAGAGATTATTAGAATTAGTTCTTATATTGTGTGCGTGACAAAATAGGATTAAAGAATAAATGTGAGAGTGGAGAGTTATGATGAGTGATTGTTATGAATATATGCAAGTGACAATAAATTGAATTTTAGAGGAGAGAAGAAAGAATCAAAGAATAAAATAAAAAAGCAAGAAAGAGAAAAATCAAGAAAATAAAAGATGTAGGGTTCAATTAAAGATATGAGAAATCTAGAATTGAATCCACTAGCTTATCTCAATTATTAAATACAAACTATTCTCTTTTTGTCATATTTTAATTTAGATTTATTAAGTATAGACTATCAAACCATTTAAGAAAAGTATAACCTATCAAATTATCATCTAAGTTAAAATAAAAATCATGATAAGAACAACAACAAGATAGTAATCCTGCAATTCATATGTATAACCTATTAAACCACTCAAGATAAGCATAGATTACCAAATTCTTCTTCTATCAATTAGTTCTCTAGTTGATTATCCTATACATGATCATTTTAAGTGTAAAGAATAATTTGCATAACATAAAGGAAATTAGACTAGTTTCATACAATTCTAAGATTCCTACAAGAATTAATTTCACATCTTAAGAAATAAAAAAATAAGAAAAAGAACTAATTACAAAAAAAAAATCTAAACTATGAACAAGAAAATAAATCTACTCTACAAATTAAAGTACAAAATAAAAATAAAAAGACAAGAAAATAAATCTACACTACAAGCATGAATGTAAATCTAACTAATAAGCAATAATAAAAAAATTACTAAAAAGAAATAAAAGAGAAAAATAAAAGAAATGCAAACCTTCAAACTTTTCTTCATCTCCATCATCATCATCCAACAAAGAGAATAAGGTTTGAAGTGGAGAAATATTTTTATTAATTGTAACAAAATTTACAAATTTGGAAGGACTTCTCAATTAAGAGTAACCCTCCTCTCCAAATAGAGTTATAAAATTTTTCACATGCTTAACCCCTCACTTTCTACCCCTATTTATAGTAAACATCAGTGAATGAGAGCCCTTGGATTGAAATCTTATCCAAAAATATTAAATTTTAGCCTTTGGATTGTAACTGCCTATCCGATGGTATCAATGCCAGCATCGATAGGCGTATCGATGCTAGCATCGATACGGGCATCAATGCTGGCATCAATGCCTACTATTCTCTGGTTGTTGTCCGAAGCTTGCTCTTGTTCTTGGGCTTTTGGACTTTGGCATTTTTTTCTTGATTTTCCACTGGGCTTTGATTTATTTTTTCATTAAATATTTGAAAGAATTTATTTGGCTTCATGGGCTTTATTTCTTCATTAAATCAAGGACTTTTGATGAGAGATGTTATTTTTGAAATTTATTCTTCGTTAACCTGTATTTAAAGATAAAAATAATTATTAGTGAAATATTTATTCATATAAAATAGATAATGAGGGTATAAATTATAATAAAATATGATTATCAAATACCCCCACACCTAAACTTTTGCTAGTCCTCTAGCAAAGAAATAAAAACAAAATTCTAACTCACTTTCGTAGGAATCGCGGTTAAATTTATTGCATACAACAAGCCTTTAAACCCCTAGGTTTACCTAGTGGATGAGTTGTAGTCTCGTGAGGGTTTACAGTGAATATACCCATAAAATTTGGTCAACTTGCCAAGTTAAAGAAGTCAGTAAATAACTAATCTTTGATATATTTAGACATTCTAATTAAAGCTAGTTAATAATCAAGAAAACGTTTTTATATATAACTTCAATGTAAATCTCTTAGAAAATCTTTTTCATTATAGCAATAAAAAACCAAGTCAAATCTTACAGATTTAGTTTAAAAGTTTTGAAAAGAACATGTTAACTCTTTTTTTAAATAACTTTTAAGTCTCTTGATCAAAAACTTTTTTTCAAGACCATATATACAAAATAACTATATATATTCAGGCATACTCTAGATTTTTAGGTAGAGGTTTGAGCTCTAACTTAGGGGGTTCCTCCACAGATGAGCAAAGCTGGACTCGGGGTTCAATCTCCAAAGGTTCTCGTTGCTAACCAATAGTAGAAACATGATTAACCAGTGGGTCTAACTCTAGTTTGTCCTCAGAAGACTCCTCAATCATTAAGTCAGATACACTTGAATCTGACTCATACTCTCCCTCTTGTTGCTCACTGGATATTCCCTGAATGAAATTCACCTCCATGGTTGATCAGATTAATCACTAGGCTGCCTCCCTAAGTTGAAAATATTAAGGTCAACAATCATGTTCTCAAAAGATAGTTTTATTTGATTGGTTCTACAATTGATCAAAGCATTTGAGGTGGCTAAGAATGATCTTCCTAGAATGACGGGGATTTGACTTTTAAGATTGGAAACGGGCTGCATTTCCAAGATAATAAAATCAATAGGGAAAATGAACTCTCCAACCTTGATCAGAACATCCTGTACCTCTCCTTTGGGAATTTTTACGGATCTATCAGCTAATTGTAGAGTGCATCTTATCGGTTTAAGTTCTCCTACGCCTAGCTATTGATAGACTAAATAAGGAAGGAGGTTGACACTGGCTCCCAAGTCAAGAAGTGCCTTATCAATATGAGTATTACCTATGATGCATGGAATTGTAGGACAACCAGGATCCTTATATTTTAATAGCATGGGTTTCGAAAAAATTTCACTAAGGTTGGTAGCTAAGAAGACTTTCTTGGGGACATTGGTGGTTCTTTTCTTAGTTCATAAGTCTTTCAGGAACTTTGCATAAGAGGGGATTTGTTCGATTGCATCTAGGAGAGGGATGTTGATCTCGACCTGTTTAAATATTTCTAGGATTTTCTCAACATGCGGGGAGTTTTTCCTAGGTTTGAGTCTATGTGGAAAGGGGGCAATAGGCATATACCTATCTAGATTGGACTCAATCTCATGTTCAGGGTTTTAGTCATCGGAAGGAATGTGTTGGATGAGAGAAGGGGTTTGATCCGGTAGCATTTTAACTTGATTGTCTATTTGTTTTACCGATCTCAGAGTGTGAACTGCATTCAATTGGGCTGGATTATTAGAACTGGATCCATTGTCTTTAGGGTTTGCAATAGGTTGATTTAGGAATTTTCCTTTCTCTCTTTCGCTCATGGCAGTGGCTAGTTGCCTAAGTTGGGTTTCTAACCAGGCTATGGCCTGAGTGTTCGAGTTGAGCACTTGCCCGGTTATTTATATGAAGGAATTTAGAGTGGTCGATGACTGGGTCAACATGTTGGTAGTTTGTATAGAAGCTTTGATCATAGATTCTAAACCCTTTTTTAAAACACTCAGACGTTTGTCATGATCAGAATTTAAAGGATTTGTAGGCTGGTGAGGATGAGGATGTTGGGTTGGAAAAGGTAGGTTAGACTGAGAAAAATTGTTCGGTGAGTTGAACGGGATAGTGTTTCCCATAGGGAATTGTTGGTTCGACGTGAGAATGAAAGTTTGATTTCCGAGAGAATTTCCTTGATTCCATGCAAAGTTGGGATGGTTCTCTAACCTGGATTGTAGGTTGGAGAAAATGGATCATTTCTAGAACGCTGGAATGTAGCGTTCATCTGCTCTAATGCATTATTGTTTCCTAGGAGAGAGCATTCCTCTGAAACGTGGGTAGGAGACTAACAGTTATGACATCCTGGGATAGAAACATGATTGATTTGAGCTGGAACTCATTCCTTAATTTCTAAGGCTTCTAACCTCTACGGAATCGTCGTCATCTTCACTTCAGAAGCAATGTTTGACTCCAAGGAAAGACCACTAGATTTAGATTGGGTGTAGGTTGTCTAAAAATCATAATAGATAGCCAATCTCCATCAAACACCAATGATGCAAGTTATAATCTGACCACTTCCAGAAGGTTATAATTTAAAGACTTTCACATAGGTCGATGAAGGTTACAATCTGACGACCTTCGCAATAACTAATGAAAGATCTAATTAACAGCCTTTACAATCAATATCGGGAGTTACAATCTGACGACTCTTATATTTTCAAGGAGCTAAGATGAAGATTACAAGATGATAGTCTTTGCAACGCTCCAACAAAAGAGACCATAAATTGATGGTCTCTTCACATCAAAACATAGAGGTCATCCCTGCGTTTCACCATCAAAACGCAGAGGTCATCCCTGTGTTATAACATCAAAACGCAGAGGTCATACCCAGCATTCAAGTCCAGATACAGAGTTCGTGGACTCAAAACATAGAGTTTATGCAGAGCCCAACTCTGCGTCTCAAGTCCAAAACGCAGAGTTTATGCAGAGCCCAACTCTGCGTCCTAGGTCCAAAACACAGAGTTCATCTCTACGTTCTAACTCTACGTTTTAACACAATGCGACCTGTGTGTTTAGCCACCAAAATAAGCCTAACTCTACGTTTTAAGTCTAAAACACAGAGTTCGGGCCCTGAACGCTATTTTTTAGCGTTTGAGTCGTTCAAAGCATGAATTGAACGGTTTCAAAACCATTTTCCCCACGATTTGGGGAGCTGTTTAAGGAGACGTTTTACACCACTTTCAGCCCCACTTAGGAGTGGATTAAGGGGGCGGTTATACCCCTTAATCTCCTATAAATAGTGAAAAACTCAATTAAGTTCGAGCTAGAGATTTGGCTCAGTTTTTGGGCTCTCGGATCGATCCTATTTTCAGCAGCAAAGAAGAGATCAAAGACTGGCTTTTGAGATGATAAGCTGGCGAGAAATACTTGGCAACAAGGAGATCTTGAGGCATCCTTGAGCAACAGCAAATTCACTTGGCTATTAACCGATTTCCTGTTCAAATCAACTCTTTTTCAAGAATTTAAACTCGCTCTGAGTTATCAACTCTTTCAGAGTTTCAAACTTTCCATGCAAGTTCTCCATAGCGTCAAATCGTAAGGAGAAGATATTGTTCCAGTGAATCAAGATGTTCGGATCGTCAACGGAGAGCAAATTCGACACGAGCATTCGAAGGAGACACTCCATCGCCACCGTGAAGAACCCAGAATTAAACAAAGGGGAGAATTCAGATCAATTCTCCTCTCTTTTGTAACCAGGAATTCAAACTATAATTAAGATTGATAGAATACAAGTCAATTTTCTTTCATTCTTTTTACTACAAATTTTCCACCAAACATTAGGGAACTGACGAAACCCTGTCATCACAGTATTCCCATTGTATTATTTTCTCGGATAGACTCTCTAGGAATTTCCAAGCTTCATCGGTATTTTTTCTCATAAAATCTCCCTAACACATTGATTCTAAAGATGTTTTTGTAGTAGTCCAATCCTTCATATATAACTTGGCATAATCCCTATTTCTCGAGACTATGATGAGGACATTGGATCATAAGATCTTTAAATCAGTTAAAATATTTCCAGAATAGCTCCCCTAGGATAATTTTGAAGTTTTGAGTACTGTTCCTAAGCTTTATCGTTTTATGAATTGGAAATTTTTTTGAGAAAAACGGTGATAAATTCCTCCCAAGTTGAGATGGAATTTATCGGTAAGCTGTACAACCATTTTTTAGCTTTGTCCTTGAGAGAAAATGGAATAAATCTGAGGTTGATCGCATCTTTAGTTAATTCTCTTATTTTAATTATAATACACACTTCCTTAAATTCTGAGATAAAAATATATGCATCTTCTGTTTTATTTCTAAAGAATTTGGGAAGCATGTTTATGTAATGCGATCTAAGCTCAAAATTTACTCTATTTGTTTCGGGGAGCCTTACACAAGATGGAATTATATTTCTGGTAGGGTAACACATATCCTGGAGAACAGGTTGATTTGCTATTTCTTGGATTGGTTCAACATGGATTAAACGATGAGAATTATCTCTAACCCACGTTTGCATACACCAAAACAACTTCTTTTTATAATAATTTTTTTAAAGGAAAGAAAGAAAATTAGTTTTTTCTAAGAGAAGAAAAAGATAATGGAAAATCCTAACTAAAACAAATCAAAGCAATCACTTTTCAATCACTCTAATTCTAGGGTTTAGCCTAACTCAACTAGACCAGCTCCTAACCAAAAACTCCTAAAGTGAAAAGATTAAAGTTTTATCCGGGTAGTTAGCCAGGTAAGGATAGTACTAGAGGGTGGTCAGAGATTAATTAAGTATCTCGTTCCTTACGGAGTGCTTTACACAACACCTAAACATTACCTTAGACACCAACTAATCCAAGAAAACTTGAACCGATTCACTTAAAGATTTCTTGTTCCTTATTGAGCTCGAGTCCTTAGGGGCTAACGTCTAATGAGTTTTAAGAAGGCTTGGGTTTTTGTAGTGAGGAATTAATGATTTTGGGCTAAGGAAAGGATGATGAAATCCCTCACCTTATTTTGATTATAGGGTTTTGCCCTTAAAATATTTTCAAGTGTGTGCTAAACCAAAATGCTCAAATCATTTTGGTGAATTCCTACTAACTATATGCAATGCAACCCTATGAATTAAAAGCAACTAAAAAGGATAAAAAAATCTTTTTTTAATTATAGTCAACACAATCAAATGCGAGAAGAGATCTCTTGTTTGAATTTATTAAATGGAAGGTGGATTTTATTATGATAAAAAAAATAAAATCCTTTTTTTAAATCCTAATTGTCTCTAATTATGAAGCTAACTAAAAAGGGTAAAATGGGAAATGCTAGAAAGAAGAGTTACCTAAAAGCAATTCTCCAAGTTCTTAATCTTCAATCTAAGATTTTCAATCTCCAAGCGGTTCCTTCACAAGAAAATATACAAGTTAAAGAACCAAAATAATAAAATCCTATTTTAACACCCTCCCCGGCAACGACGCTAAAAACTTGATATTGTATAATTATGTAGTAAAATTACAAGTGCACAATTGATCAAGTTATAGTATAAAAAGTTATCGATCTCACGAGGAAGGTGATTTTAAGATATTATTAGAATTGGTTCTTATGTTCTGTGCGTGACAAAATAGGATTAAAGAATAAATGTGAGAGTGGAGAGTTATGATGAGTGATTGTTGTGAATATATGCAAGTGACAATAAATTAAATTTTAGAGAAGAGAAGAAAGAATCAAAGAATAAAATAAAAAGCAAGAAAGAGAAAAATCAAGAAAACAAAAGATGGATGGTTCAATTAAAGATATGAGAAATCTAGAATTGAATCCACTAGCTAATCTCAATTATTAATAAAAACTATTCTCTTTTTATCATATTTCAATTTAGATTTATTAAGTATAGACTATCAAACCATTTAAGGAAAGTATAACCTATTATATTATCATCTAAGTCAAAATAAAAATCATGATAAGAACAACAACAAGATAGTAATCCTAGAATTTATAAGAATAACCCATCAAACCACTCAAGATAAGCATATATTATAAAACTCTTCTTCTATCAATTAGTTCTCTAGTTAATTATCCTATACATGATCATTTTAAGTGTAAGAGAATAATTTGTATAACATAAAGAAAATTAGACTAGTTTCATACAATTCTAAGATTCCTACAAGAATTAATTTCACATCTTAAGAAATAAAAATAATAAGAAAAAGAACTAATTATAAAAAGAAAAGAAAAATCTAAACTATGAACAAGAAAATAAATCTACTCTACAAATTAAAGTGTAAAAAGAAAATAAAAAGACGAGAAAATAAATCTACACTACAAGCATGAATGTAAATCTAACTAATAAGTAATAATAAAGAAATTACTAAACAGAAATAAAAGAGAAAAGTAAAAGAAATACAAACCTTCAAACTTTTCTTCATCTCCATCGTCATCATCTAACAAAGAGAAGAAGATTTGAAGTGGAGAAAAAAAAATTTATTAATTGTAATAAAAGTTACAAATTTGGAAGATCTTCTCGATTAAGAGTAACCCTCCTCGCCAAATGGAGTTACAAAATTTTTCACATGCTTAATCCCTCACTCTCTACCCCTATTTATAGTAAACATCAGTGAATGAGAACCCTTGGATTGAAATCTTATCCAAAAACATCAAATTTCAGCATTTGGATTGTAATTGTCTGGCCGATGGTATCAATGCCAGCATCGATAGGCGTATCGATGCTAGCATCGATACAGACATCGATGCTAGCATCGATGCCCCCATCGATGCTAGCATCGATGCCTGCTATTCTCTGGTTGTTGTCCGAAGCTTGCTCTTGTTCTTGGGCTTTTGGGCTTTGGCATTTTTTTCTTGATTTTCCACTGGCCTTTGATTTATTTCTTTATTAAACATTTGAAAGAATTCATTTGGCTTCATAGGCTTTATGTCTTCATTAAATCAAGGGCTTTTGATAAGAGATGAGATTTTTGGAATTTATTCTTCGTTAACCAGTATTTAAAGATAAACACAATTATTAGTGGCATATTTATTCATATAAAATAGATAATGAGGGTATAAAATTATAATAAAATATGACCTATGCACCGGTTGCTCGTTTAGAATCTATTAGAATATTACTTATATTTGCATGTTTTATGGATTTGAAACTATTTCAAATGGATGTTAAAAGTTTATTTTTAAATAGATTTATTAAAGAAGAAGTTTTTGTAGAACAATCTCCCGAATTTGAGTATGAATTTTTTTCAAACCATGTTTTCAAACTTAAGAAAGCTTTGTATGGTCTTAAACAAGCACCATATGCTTGGTATGATCGAGTAGTGAACTATCTTTTGACTTCTGGATTTAAAATTAGGAAGGTTGACTCTACAATATCTATTAAGAAAAATAATTTAAGACATATTATTACTTCAAATATATGTAGATGATATTATATTTGGATCTACTAACAATGATCTTTGTCAAGAGTTTACTAAGACTATGTAGGATTAATTTGAAATGAGTCACATGGGTGAACTCAACTTCTTCCTTGGACTTCAAATCAAATAATTGAAGGAATGAATTTTCATCAACCAAAGCAAATATACAAAAGAATTACTCAAATGCTTTGCAATGGACAATACTATAAGCAAACAAACTCCGGTGAGAACTACTACATTTCTTGATAATGATGAAAATGGTAAGAATGTTAATCTAAAGCTTTATTGAGCTATGATTAGATCACTTCTTTACCTTACTGCTAGTAGACCCGATATAATGTATAGCGTTGTTTATGCGCAAGATATCAATCTAATCCTAAACAGTCACACCATAAAGCAGTGAAAAGAATTTTTAAATATCTTAAAGATACTATAAATTTTGGTTTATTTTATCCATAGAATAGCACATTTAATTTAATATCATATAGTGATGCTAATTTTGCCGAATGCAAATCCGATAGAAAAAGTACAAGTGATACATGTCACTTTTTGGGACATTCACTTGTATCTTGGTTCAGTAAAAAGCAAAATTTAGTATCATTATCAATAACTAAAGAAGAATATATTTCTACAAGTTTTGCATGTGCTTAGGTTTTATGGATGAAACAAACATTATCTAACTATGGTATAGTTTGTCCCACATCCTCCATAATGTGTGATAATTTTAGTACCATTAATTTATCTAAAAATCCTATTCAACATTCACGTACAAAACACATTAATAATAGACATCATTTCTTAAATATGATATTTCATTAGATTTTATATCAATGGATAAAAAATTTGCTGATATTCGAACAAAACTATTAAAAGAAGATATTTATGTTAAATTCAAAAGGGAATAGGTATATATTCAATTGTAGATTTAAATTAATTTTTAAGATCAAAACATATGCATATATAGCATTAGTAGTCAACTAATTAGCTTAGTAGTCGACTACTCTAATGTGCATCAGAAATAAAACTTTCTGTCAATTACAGACTAGTCGACTAATAGTGATAGTAGTCGACTAATCTAAGGTAAAAATTAAAAACTAGCCTTATGTCAACTACAGTGTGGTCGACTAATTATCTTAGTAGTCGACTACATGCACAGACTTTTTCACATATATATAATTTTTCATCTTATTGGATCTTTACTCACTAAACCCAAAACCCAATACTCATTTAACTTATGTTAAATTCATCTCAACCATTCATTTTTAACTTGATCAATCCTAGCCTTATATCATTTTCTATTTAGATCAAATCTTGACCATAGGATTGAATTTTTGATCTAATCTTGACAATTCATTTTTAACTTAAGAAAACTACCCTAACTCCTCCACTCACTCACGTTTTCACTCTCCCAAAATCGAAACCCCTCTTCCTCATTTTAGGAACACCGAACCCTCATCCTAGGGCATCACTTTTCCTCCTCTCTTCTCAAAACATTCCTCAAATTGTTGATTTTCTGAGTTTTTCAATACTTGTAGTCGACTACAGCCACTATTAGCCGACTAATTTCATCTTTTAGGGTATCTACAGTTTGGGTAAGTCTCCTGCACTTGATCTTTTGAAATTTCTTACTTGAATGATGTCCAGGTCTAAGAGATCAAAGTCAAGTCCTTCAAATGTTGTTGAGGATTGCTTTATGTGCTTAAAAGATCCAAGTTTGCTTGAAAATTTTAAAGAATTCTAAACTTTTGAAACTATCGGGCTGTTTTGTTAAATTTGAAGACTTTGTAACTCATAATCTTAGTTCATATTTTGACAATGTTGGACTACTAGAGTTATTTTCATCTAAAAAAACCCATTATCCTCTCTTAGTTTAATTATTTTATATAAATATCACTCGTCTTGAAACTGTTAACAAAACTAAAAAGATCAACATTCTTGTTAAGAGAATTGAGATTAATTTGACTCCTAAAACCATTAGAAAAATTTTTAATATCCCTTACCAAGGTGTTAGTCTTTATAACGTTAAGGTGAGAGATCAAGACTTGCTTTCGAATTATTTCTTTCTCCCAGGTCAAGAAAAACTCTTGAATCATTCTAACAAACGTAGACCTATTCCTAGGTTTATTGCTCGTATCCTTACTTTGTTTCCAAAAACCGAGAGTTTTCATTTTGTTTCCAAAAACCGAGAGTTTTCATTTTATCTCTCTAGACTTAGCAAAAGCCATATATGTCATAATGGCAAATATTCAAGTTAACTGGGTTGAAGTATATTTTGAAAATCTTTTGGTTCTATCTAGAGGATTTCTTCCGTTCGGAGCATTTTTAACAAAAATTTTTGAAGCCTTCCATGTTGATCTTGAAACTAAAAATTTAATAATTCCTTTAATTTAATTCTTTGATTTTAATGCCCTCACTAGGATGAAGTTAACAAACTTTGAACTTCATGACCAAAATCTCCAAGATGAGCCTCACCCTCCTCAAGAACAAATGCCATAAGAAATTCCACAATCATCTCATCAAGCAGGTCCCTCCTCAAGTCACATACCACCTCCAATACAAACTGACCCCTCATACTTCAAATTCTCAATATAATACCCTATCTGCTTGTATGCTTGAGTTAGAGACTGGACAACGAGCACTATATGCTCAGAATTCTTCCATTTTGAGCAATCAGGATGACATAAAGAAGATGTTGCAAGACTTAAATATCAAGTTTGATTCATATTTCAAAGTACCTCCACCTCCTCTAGGCCCTTCATATTAGAGGAGCATGCATGCATCTCATGTAGTACTTTGATTAGTTTCATGTCTATATCAAAAACTATGTCATAAGTTGGTTTGTTTATTTATATCACAAACTATGTGGTAGTTGCTTAAGACTTATGTATTATGTCGTAAGTTGCTTTATGTGTTTAAGACTATGTACCAATTTGTGTTAATGTTGCTACTATGTTTAACTTTATGCTTAGTAAGATTTATGCATTAGTATGTTGTGTTCATGAGCTAAATACTCTACCGATTATGATGATGGAAATTATCAACCTATTGGTCTTTATTGCAAGTATTTGCTTACCTATTTGAATGGGTGAAGTAATGGACTATGTTCACAATTTGGATGACCTATTTGAAGTGTTAGCTCATGAAGAAGAAATACTTGCATGTTTAGAATAAATGTTCAATTCTTATTGCTAATGACAAAGGGGGAGAAAATATTAAAATATATGAATTTCAGTGACTCTTATATGCTTTTATGCAGAGGGAGTAAGTATATAATATTCATAAGTGTTTAATTCTTTTATGATATACTTACATATGTATAAATTATTTGTCATCAACAAAAAGGGGGAGAATATTGGATATATTGTCCCCAATATATAGTTTTAATGATAACAATTTATATACTATTTGTATTATTAAGCACTAATATATCAATGCAGATATCAAAATCGAATATGATTAAGATATGTGAACAAAGTGTAGAATGAGTTCAAAGATGAGTTCAAGGCAACAAAAAGTAAAGAAGAAGAAGTGCATAAACGTCATAATGTAATTTTCTACATTTTCTTTACTTAGATTTATTGTACAAGCCTTGATCACTCACAACACATATACACATATATTGTTTTAGAACACACTAACGCATGCTTAGTGTGTGGTTAACAATAAAAATCCCCTATGTTAACCATTAGAGTTTATACATAAAGAATGAGTCTCAATATACTTCATATATCTCATATTTACCTCTTAGTAGTCGACAATAAGAATAGTAGTCGACTACTAAAGCCTTGGTCAAAATATCAGTTTTTGTCATTTTATAGTGTAGTCGACTAATACATATTGTAGTCGACTATTAAAGACTCAGACAGAATTCCAGTTTCTGTGAAATTACAGTGTAGTCGACTATTAGGATTTATAGTCAACTACTAAGAGTCAGTTCAGAATTCTAGAACATTTGTCTTTATAGTGTAATTGACTAATGACTATAGTAGTCGACTACTAACAAATTTTTTGACTTCACAGAGTCTGTTTAGATTCAGTGTAGTCGACTACTAAGACAATTAGTCGACTAAAGATACAGTTTTTCCAGATTTTGATATTTTAAATCTATGACTGTTTTATAGTCGTTTGTGGACGTTATTTGGGTTTAAAATTTTGTCTTTTCAGAGACTATAAATAGATATTAAAGTTCAGAATTTACCACCAAAATTCATACATATAAGATTAAACTTTTGTGCAAATTAAGGTGTCCAAAATTCAGATTTTCAGTGTAAGTGTTGAAAAAAAAGAGATTTCTGGAATAGCCATTGATCTTCATCATACATACAAGTTTTATAGGCAATATTCAGAGATTAAAAGAGCTCCTAATCCACTGCTGCACTTCACTACACATTCAAGGGTTATAGGAATTGTGTTCTTTCATCAAAGTAAGATTTCTGTCGGGTGTGAGAGAAGATCTCTTAGTTTAGAACTTGTTGCAATATGCAGGGACTTGCAAATTGGTTAGCTTTGGTTTATGATTTTGTATTAGTTTATTAAAATCACAGTAAAAATCTCAAGCGGGATTTGCTTGGGAACTGGATGTACACCCGAGGTGGTGGAACCAGTATGAAAGCTTGTGTTTATGATTGCTATTTTGTGTGATTATTGTTATCTTTCTTGCAATTTATAATCTACTTTACAAAAATTTCAAATAAATACTATTCACCCCCCTCTAGTGTTTAGTTTGTACTTGATCAGATCCTACAATATATGCAAGTTGTTATGGTCTTCATTACCGGTGTGCACACATGACAATTGGCTTGATCTTTAGGTGAGCGGTATGATTACGACTCACTTTGAGTAGCATCTATTTTGGCTAAAAACTCATATTGGTATTTTAATTCCACCCAATTTCTAATAAGGTATTTTAAATAGGCAAACCCGCTTTAAGACATTTTAATTGATCCAACTAATCAATAAGTCATGTTTTCTCGTCTGCGGGCAAATTTCCGACGAGATCTCGTCACGTGCATAGCACGTGATGTCTCAAAACTCATTTTTAGCAGCGACGACGGTAACATCTTGTCATATTCAGCCCAAAATAGGATAAAATATGACGTCATAACCGTTATTTTATCCTATTTTGGGCTGAATATGACGAGATGTTACCGTCGTCGCTGCTAAAAATGAGTTTTGAGACATCACGTGCCATGCACGTGACGAGATCTCGCCGGAAATTTGCCCGCCGACGAGAAACCATGCCTTATTGGTTAGTTGGATCAATTAAAATGTCTTAAAGCAGGTTTACCTATTTAAAATACCTTGTTGGAAATTGGGGTGGAATTAAAATACCAATATAGGTATTTAGCCCATCTATTTTTGTCTTATTTACTAACGCTTGTTAGGACACTCGTGATTTCCAATGATGTCTCATTACCAATCAAACAAGAAAAAGTGACGTAATCATTCCAATTCATTCATGTATTTTCTTATTTTTTTTGGTCGTTTATAACAAACTAATGATTGTGCTGGAAGATATTTGTCTCACTTTTCCATAGTGAAACAAACAAATAAAATATATTTTTAAGAAATCCATAAAAACGTTTAGAATGGGTTTCTATTCCTTTCCAAATTTTCTAATAATTTTAGTAATTGAAACAAACAGTCCCTAATGCGAAACAAATTAAGAAACGACAATAAAAGAGGAAGGAGTGAAGGACTGACCATTTAGGAAACGGCTAAGTACCCATATTGGTATTTTAAATCAACCCCATTTGCTAAGAAGGTATTTTAAATAAAAAAATCGGCGTTAAGGTATTTTAATTGATTAAAATTACCAATTAGGTCCTTTTTCTCGTCGGCGACCACTTTTCCGGTGAGAACTCGTCACGTGCGTGGCACGTGATGACTTAATCTCGTGTAAATGCCCATATTGGTATTTTAATTCAACCCCATTTGCCAAGAAGGTATTTTAAATAAAAAATGGGTATTCAAGCATTTTAATTGATTAAAATTACCAATTAGGTCTTTTTTCTCGTCGGCGACCACTTTTCCGGTGAGAACGCGTCACGTGTGTGGCACGTGATGACTTAATATGTGTTTTAGCTGATGATGTGGCTCGGTTTTAGCTGCTGATGTGGCTTAATCACAATTTAAGTCCAAAACGAACCAACCTGAACCCTAAAAATTTCAAAACAAAGATCAAACTTCCACGCATTCACTCCAGATCTCAGATCCAACTCAATTATCTTACCTTTACCGCTAATAGAAGCAGCCAAAACCCCCGATTCCAGGAACTTCTAGAAGAAAACGCCATGGGAATTCGGAGAAAAGAGAGTGAGAAGACGAAGATCACTGCAGACTAGATTAAGTCATCACGTGCCACGCACGTGACGAGTTCTCGCCGGAAAAGTGGTCGCCGACGAGAAAAAGGACCTAATTGGTAATTTTAATCAATTAAAATGCCTTAACACCGATTTTTTTTATTTAAAACACCTTCTTGAAAAATGGGGTTGAATTAAAATACCAATATGGGTATTTAGCCTTTAGGAAACATAATGAGATGACGGGTTTGGGCTTAAATGAAATGTGTATAATATTTAAATCCATTTAGGTGACCAGGTTTGGATTTGAACTTACTAAAGTAGAGATTATAGGTAACTCCTGATCTATGTGCTTTACTTTAGATAAAAAAAAGTTTATTTCTTTGAGCAGAAGTCTTTTGTTAGAATGTTAATTGATTGTGATTTAGGCATGTACAGTAAATGTGTCCTAGGCTCCTAGCTCATTGCAAAAGACTAGGCCCAAGCTTGGGCTTCATGTTGGAAGCGGTTAGGCTTAGATTGGCGGCGGGCAGTGTGGTGCTCCTCTCTACCCCATTTTATAAGAAAAGGTAGGCCTTCGGATTGCACGTGTTTTTTTAATCTGGTGTGACGCCCCTGGGTTCACACAAGGCTGCAGTCCGAGGTGAAACCA
>BQKN01064817.1:163065-180581 GCA_022839385.1 Asparagus kiusianus
CATGGGTCGACTCATAATTTTTATGAGTCGACTCAGCAGAAGAAAATGAAACAGGACTCGATATCATGAGTCGACTTATGACAGGCGTAAGTCGACTCAACCTGATCAGTCGACTCATGACATGTTATGAGTCGACTCATGAACAAAAATCTGCATACTTCGATTTCTTTTGCACACGATTTGCAAACTTGCAACTCATCCTCATACCTGAGGCATATACACATGCTCATAAGCTCAAATATCATTTTTCATGCATGACCATGCAACAAAGATATAATATATATATATTAAATATCTTTATTCACTCATATTCACACTTATAAGTTGTCAAAATCAACAGGGTCTTACATCTGGATTCTGAAGGTGTATTTTAGGAGAAAATTAAAGCCGGTTCTTATGTTGTGTGTGTGACAATTAGGAGTGATGAGTGAATGTGATTATGGAGAGATAGAGAGAATAAAAATGATGTGTAAATAGGCCTAAAATGTAAGTGAGAGTGGGTGTGACAATGAATGAATGATTTTCACAAGGAGAGATGAATAAAATCAAGAATCAAATAGGAAAATCAAGAATGAAAATAAAATTCAAGAAAGTAAAAATGACGGATTCAATTAAAGATATGGGTAATCTAGAATTGAATCCACTTCTTAAAAAATGGTGATTCCCTAGAGGGTTCTAGCCTAAAGGTGAATCAAAAAAATGAACAAAAAGATAAACTAAACCCAAGAGGGTTCTAGCCTCAAGGTAAATAGTGCAAGAAATTAAAATCTAACTATAAAATAAATTGTAAAATCTAAACTAAAATCAATTGCAAGAATTAAATACAAGAAAATAAATCTACTCTATAAACATGAAATAAATCTAATCTATAAGCATGAAATTAATCTAAGGCAAGAGATTTCTAGCCTCTTGACTATTTAAATAAGAAAATAAAATCTAACTACAAGCATGGAAATAAATCTAAACTAATAAGCAATAAAAGAGAAAATAAGAAAAACAAACCTTCAAATTAATCTCCATCTTCATCTTCATCTTCATCATCCAACAAAGAGAAGAAAAAAAAATTTAAAGTGGTGAAAAAATCCTTTTATTAATTGTAACAAAAAGTTACAAGTTTGGAAGGTCTTCTCAATTAAGAGTAACTCTCCTCTCCAAATGGAGATACAAAACTTTTCACACCCTCAACCCCTCACTCTCTACGCCTATTTATAGTAAACATCAGTGAATAAGAGCCCTTGGATTGAAATCTTATCCAAAAATAACAAATTTCAGCCTTTGATTCGTAACAGACTCACGTAGCTATCGATAAGCGCATCGATAGGCTTATCGATGCGGGCATCGATAGGCTTACCGATGCGGGCATCGATAGGCTTATCGATAGGCACCTCTCCCCTTATTCAGCCAGCAGTTTCCTTCTTCTTATGAGCTTTAGGCATGGGCCTTTTGACATTTTCTTTGCATTTTAGGCTTTAATACATCATTAAATATTTGAAAGAAATTGTTTGGCTTCATGGGCTTCATTTCTTTAATAAATCAAGAGGTTTTTTATTGAGAGAAGAGATCTTGGGCTTTATTCTTCATTAACCTGTAATTAAAGGTAAAAACAATTATTAGTGGTATAGTTATTCATTAAACATAGATAATGAGGATATAAAATTATAATAAAATATGATTATCACATACCCCCATACCTAAACTTTTGCTAGTCCTCTAGCTAAGAAAGAAAAAAATCTTAACTCATTTTTGCAGGAATCGTGGTTGTATTTAGTGCATACAACAAGCCTTTAAACTCCTAGGTTACCCTAGTGGACGAGTTGTAGTCTCGTGAAGGTTTGTAATAAATATACCCATAAAATTCGGTCAATTTGCCAAATTAAAGAAGTCAGTGAATAACTCAATTTACTTGATAATTTTAGACAATCTAATTAAAGCTAGTTATTACTCAAGAAAATGTTTTATTAATAACTCTAAGGTAAATTTTCTAGAAAATCTTCTCATTGTAGCAATACAAAACTAAGCCAAACTTAGAAATTTAATTTAAAAGTTTTAAAAAGAACATGCTAACTCTTTGTTTTAAATAATTTTAAAGTTACTTGATCTAAAATATTTTCCAAGACCATATATACAAATATAACTATATATATAAAATATTTATTAGTATTTTTATTTATTTATTTATTTATTTATTTATTTATTTATTTATTTTATTATTTTTAACTCTTACTTCCTTAGTGATTTTTTTTACTTTAACTGGCTTTCTAAGTGACCATTTAACGAGTTTTGGGCTAATGGATCCCAACCCAATTATGCTTAGGTCATTAAGTATGAAAATACTCATTGAGCTTAATTACTCGGTTAGGCTTTATAAGATAGAATCACCTTGAATTCAAAAAAAAAATTCTTTCTTTTGGTGCCCATTTTTGGCACTCTTCTTTTGTAATGTTATTATTTTTTCAATTTTTATATATATTCTGAAAAATATGTAAATCAAGACACTTTGAAAAATTATTTTCAACTCTAAGCTAAGCATTCGTAGGAATCGTGGTTGTATTTAGCGCATACAACAAGCCTTTAAACCCCTAGGTTATCCTAGTAGACGAGTTGTAGTCTCGTGAGGGTTTGTAGTGAATATACCCATAAAATTCGGTCAACTTGCCAAATTAAAGAAGTCAGTGAATAACTCAATTTACTTGATAATTTTAGATAATCTAATTAAAGCTAGTTATTACTCAAGAAAATGTTTTTATAAATAACTCTAAGGTAAATTTTATAGAAAATCTTCTCATTGTAGCAATACAAAACTAAGCCAAACTTAAAAATTTAATTTAAAAGTTTTGAAAAGAACATGCTAACTCTTTATTTTAAATAATTTTTAAGTTGCTTGATCTAAAATATTTTCCAAGACCATATATACAAATATAACTATATATATAAAACATTTATTAGTATTTTTATTTATTTATTTATTTATTTTTTATTATTATTTTTAACTCTTTATTTCTTGGTGATTTTTTCTACTTTAACGGGCTTTCTAGGTGATCATTTAACGAGTTTTTGGCCAATGGATCCCAACCTAATTGGGCTTAGGTCATTAAGTATGAAAATACTCCTTGGACTTAATTACTCGGTCAACTTAGGCTTTATAAGATAGAATCACCTTGAATTCAAAAGTTTTTTTCTTTCTTTTGGTGCCCATTTTTCTCACTCTTCTTTTCTAATGTTATTATTTTTTTCAATATGTATATATACTCTGAAAAAATATGTAAATCAAGACACTTTAAAAAATTATTTTCAACTCTAAGCTAAGCATGCATAAATTCCATTATTTTAAATAAAAATCTAAGTTAAGGCTTAAATAAAGTATATACTACTTTAAAAATTATTTCTTAAGAAATTTATTTAGAGTTATCATAAACGGTGACCTTGAGTAAATAACAAACTAGGGATTAGAAAATTTTAAAATTTATCAAATAAATCAATTATTACATAACTCTATCAATTTGGCAAGTGACAATATTTTTATACTTTTTTTAAGGAAAAGAAAAAAAATACAACTAAAAAGGTAAAATAAAGAGAAAAAATAACTAATTCTCACCCCCATACCTAAATTTTGCATTATCCTCAATGCAAACTCTATAATACACAAAGTAAAGCAGATAAGAAGTAAAGTACTTATATTTGGTTGGCTGATAAAAATCTGCAATTACCTTTGGTCTAAGGATGATGGAAAAAATTTATACTTCTTTTTCTTTTCTTTTTTCTCTTTTCTTTTTTTTTACAACTGAATAAGAAACTCTCGAATGAGAGAAGAATAAATTCTTTTTATTATTCTAAAACAAAACAAACAATATAGAATGAAGGGTTCAACATGAAGAGCTCGTATTCTATATTGAATCCTACCTTATTGTTAAAAATTCTTTCCTGGATTTTAAACAAATTTAGAATGATATAATCAATAATGTGAAATTCTAAGCATTTCGGGGTGTTTAATAATTCTTATAACAAAGTAAGGTATGTATTATTGGTGTCATGTATTTTACATTTCTTAATGAACTTAGACTTTTGTACTGTGAATTTTTGTTTTCTAACAACCAATTCTTCTGTAGCATTTTCCTCAACCCCAAGATTCATGGTTGAGTTCTGAAAATTGGGTTGTTGATTATTCTCTAAGAATCTAAGTTCATCAAGAAAGAGTTCTTCAAAATTTAATTCAAGGCAGCAAATATTTAACACAGTTTCATCATTCTCAATGACCTGATCTGCTTCTTCTAAAAACTCTAACTCTTCATCAAAAATTTCCTCAAAGCTCAAATCAGACTCTTCTTCTTCTTCTTTTTATCTTTCCTGAATTTAATTTATTTCTAGGGGCTGATTATTTGGTTGGTCCTCTGGATTAAAAATGTTAAGATCAGTAGTCAAATTCTCAAAGGACGGCTTCATTTGACCAGTTCTACAGTTGATAAGAGCATTAAAAATGGCTAAGAATGGTCGTCCTAAGATGACAGGTGTCTGTCCTTTGGGATTAGAATGGACTGTGTTTCTAAGATTACGAAATCTACTAGAAAAATAAAATCTCCAATCTTAATCAGAACATCCTCTAACTCACCCATAGGGACGTTGACAGATCTATCAGCCAACTACAAAGTACAGCGGGTTAGGTTCACTACACGTAGACCCAATTGCTGGTAGACTGAATATGGAAGCAAATTAACACTGGCCCCTAAGTCTAACAGTGCCTTATCAACGTGAGTATTACCAATGACACATGAAATGATAGGAGAACCTAGATCCTTACGTTTCAAAGGTATGGGATTTGAGAGCATATCACTGATATTGGCGGCTAAAAAGACTTTCTTTGGAACATTTATTCACCTCTTCTTAGTGCATAATTCTTTTAAAATTTAGCATAAGATGGAATTTGTGCAATTATCTAAGAGAGGAATATTGACCTTAACCTGCTTGAATGTTTCTAGGATCTTATCCTCTTGAGGGGAGTGTTTCCTAGGCCTGACTCTATCTGAAAAAGGAGCAACTGGTCTAAACCTATCAAAAGCAGGCTCAGGTTCGGGTTCAGGTTCTTGATCATCTGAGGGGGGTGATTGTTAAATAGATTCATCAGAAGGAGAAGGAGAAGGAATTTGTACTGGATCAAGAGTTTGACTTGGAGGAGTTCTCACTTGATTATTGACCTGTCTACCTGACCGAAGTGAATGGATTGCATTCACTTGAGCTTCATAGGATGAACTGCATCCTGTGTCCTTAGGGTTAACCATGGGTTGACTCGAACATTTTTATATCTCTCTTTCACTCACGCTACTAGCTAGTTGACCAAGTTGGGATTCTAATCTAGCTATAGCTTGAGTGTTAGAGTTGAGCATTTGTCTGGTTGATTGCATAAAGGAATTCAGAGTGCTGGACGTTTGAGTCAACATATTCGTGGTTTGAGTGGAGGCCTTAATTATGGTTTCCAAACCCCTTTCCAAGACATTAAGATGTTTATCCTGATCTAGATTGTGAGGAGTCTGAAATACAGCTTGATGAAGAGGAGACTGATTCTAATACGGCAGATTAGGTTGTTGAAATTATGGATGAGAATTGAAAGGAACTGTGTTTTCCCTTGGAAATTGTTGGTTTGAAGAGAGAGTGAAGTTTTGAGTTTCGGAGTGAGTTCCCTGATTACATGCAAAGCTTGGGTGATTTCTCCAACCTGGGTTGTAGGTTGGAAAGAATTGGTCATTTGCGTAACGCTGGAATGTAGTGTTGACCTGTCCTAATGGCTGATTATTTCCTAAGAGAGGACATTCTTCTTAAACATGAGATGGTGACAAACAGTTGTGACATCCTGAGGCTAAAACTTGATTGATTTGAGACGGGGCTCTTTCCTTGATTTCTAAGGCTTCTAACCTACGCATGATTGTGGCCATCTTAGCTTCAGATGTAATGTTCGACTCTAAGGAAATACCACTGGACTTGGGTTGGGGAACTGATGACACTCGGTTATCACAGTGTTCCCATTGCATGTTTTTTCAGAAAGACTCTCTAAAAACTCCCAAGCTTCATCAGCATTTTTCCTCATGAAATCCCCATGGCACATTGACTCTAAGAAAGTTTTTGCAGAATAATCTAATCATTCATAAATTATTTGGCACAATCGCCATTTTTCTAAACCGTGATGAGGACATTGGATGAGAAGATCTTTAAATCGGTCAAAATACTTCCAAAAAGATTCTCCCGGGACAATTTAAAATTCATGATGCTATTTCTTAGCTTCACCATTTTATGGATCGGGAAAACTTTCTTAAGAAAAACGATGATAAATTCCTTCCAAGTTGTGATAGAATTTATGGGTAAGTTGTATAGCCATTTTTTGGCTTTGTCTTTGAGGGCAAAAGAACTAAATCTGAGTTTGACTGCATCTTCAGTTAATTGTCTCATTTTAATCATCATACATACTTCCTCAAATTCTAAGATAAAAATATATGCATCTTCAATTTCATTCCCTAAAAATTTTGGAAGTATGTTGATATAGTGCGGTCGAAGCTCAAAGTTAGTTTCATTTTCCTCGGGGAGCCTAATGCAAGAGGGGATTGCATTCCTAATGAGATAATACATATCTTGAAGAACGGGTGAATTAGGATATGCCATTTCTGGAATTTGTTCAAAACGAATTAACCGATGTGTATTATCCCTAATCCACGTTTGCATACACCCAAAACAACTTCTTTTTTTAAGGGAAAAATTATTTTTTTATGAGAAGAAAAAGGAAAAATCCTAACTAAAACAAATCAAAAGCAATCACTTTTTAATCACTCTAACTCTAGGGTTTAGCCTAACTCAACTAGACTAGCTTCTAACCAAAAACTCCTAAAGTGAAACGATTAAAGTTTTACCCGGGTAGTTAGCCAGGTAAGGATAGTACTAGAGGGTGATCAGAGATCAATTAAGTACCACATTCCTTGCTGACCGCTTTACGCAACCCCTAAACCTTACCTTAGACACCAACTAATCCAAGAAAATTTAAACCGGTTCACTTAAGGATTCTTTGTTCCTTATTGAGCTCGAATCCTTAGGGCCAACGTCTAATGAGTTTTATTAGGCTTGGATGGTATAGTGAGGAATTAGTGATTTTTGGGCTAAAGAAAATATGATGAAATCTCTCACATTATCTTGATTATGGGGTTTTACCCTTAAAAATATTTTTAAGTGTGTGCCAAATCAAGATGCTCAAATCACTTTGGCGAATTCCTACTAACTATATGAAATGCAAACCTAGAAATTAAAAGCGACTAAAAAGGATAGGAAAAAATCTTTATATTTTTATTAGGGTAACAACCAAACAACTATGAGAAGGGTGAACACTGTTTGAGTTTATTATCTTGTTAGTTAATGTCCAAGTGAAAGATGAATTTCATTATGGTCAACAAAAAAATAAAATCCCTTTTTTTATCCTAATTGTCTCTAATTGTGAAGCTAACTAAAAAGGATGGAATTGAAAATACTAGAAAGAAGAGTTACCTAAAAGCAATTCTTCAAGTTCTAGATCTCCAATCCGCGATCTTCAAGCTCCAAGCGGTTCCTTCACAAAAAACACACAAGTTAAAGAACCAAATTAAATAAAATCCTACTTAAACACCTTTCCTAGCAACGGCGCCAAAAACTTGATACGGCATAAACATATACCAAAAAGTTACAAGTGCACAACTAATCAAGTTATAGTATAAAAAGTTATCGATCCCACGAGGAAGGTGTGTTGTAGGAGAAAATTAAAGCTGGTTCTTATGTTGTGTGCGTGACAATTAGGAGTGATGAGTGAATGTGATTATGGAGAGGTAGAGAGAATAAAAATGATGTGTAAATAGGCGCAAAATGTAAGTGAGAGTGGGTGTGACAATGAATGAATGATTTTCACAATGAGAGATGAATAAAATCAAGAATCAAAAAGGAAAATCAAGAATGAAAATAAAATTCAAGAAAGTAAAGATGGCGGATTCAATTAAAGATATGGGTAATCTAGAATTGAATCCACTTTTTAGAAAAGAGTGATTCTCTTGAGGGTTCTAGCCTAAAGACGAATCAAAGAAAATAAAAATAAATAAAAAGAAAAACTAAACCCAAGAGGGTTCTAGCCTTAAGGTAAATAGTGTAAGAAATTAAAATCTAACTACAAAATAAATTATAAAATCTAAACTAAAATAAATTACAAAAATTAAATACAAGAAAATAAATCTACTCTATAAACATGAAATAAATCTAGTCTATAAGCATGAAATAAATCTAAGGCAAGAGGGTTCTAGCCTCTTGACTATTTAAACAATAAAATAAAATCTAACTACAAGCATGGAAATAAATCTAAAATAATAAGCAATAAAAGAGAAAATAAGAAAAACAAACCTTCAAATTAATCTCCATCTTCATCTTCATCTTCATCATCCAACAAAGAGAAGAAAAGAAAATTTTAAAGTGGTGAAAAAATTCTTTTATTAATTGTAACAAAAAGTTATAAGTTTTGAAGATCTTCTCAATTAAGAATAACCCTCCTCTCCAAATGAAGATACAAAAATTTTCACACCCTCAACCCCTCACTCTCTACCCCCTATTTATATTAAACATCAGCGAATAAGAGCCATTGGATTAAAATCTTATCTAAAAACAATAAATTTCAGCCTTTGATTCGTAATAGACTCACGTAGCTATCGATAAGCGCATCGATAGGCTTATCGATGCGGGCATCGATAAACTTATCGATGCGAGCATCGATAGGCTTATCGATAGGCACCTCTCCCTTTTTTCAGCCCGTAGTTTCCTTCTTCTTGTGAGCTTTGGGCTTGGGCCTTTTGGCATTTTCTTTGCATTTTGGGCTTTAATACATCGTTAAATATTTGAAAGAAATTGTTTGGCTTTATGGGCTTTATTTCTTCAATAAATCAAGGGGTTTTTGTTGAGAGAAGAGATCTTGAGCTTTATTCTTCATTAACCTATAATTAAAGACAAAAATAATTATTAGTGGTATATTTATTCATTAAACATAGATAATGATGATATAAAATTATAATAAAATATGATTATCATTTGCCTTGAGTGTAAAGTAAGAATGTGTATGGTCTAAGTCCAAATAACAAGTTTTTAGTCTATGATTTATTGTATTTAAGTATGGTACATTGATACAGGTGTATCTTCTCTTTGGAACTTAGCGATCCTCATGGAAGCTTGAGGATAGATGATTCTCACGGTAACTTAAGAATAGAGGTGTATAAACAATACAGTGGAACGCAGGTTGAAGCGTGGAACGAGACGGCGAATCAAAGAATCGAAGCATCCAGTTTTCAGCCCGTGAGTCGACTCATAACAGTTATGAGTCGACTCATCAGGTTGAGTCGACTCATGCCTGTAATAAGTCGACTCATGAAACTCAAACTCAGCCGTTTTGTCAAAAGTCTCTGGCCAGTGGACTCATCACTGTATGAGTCGACCCATGTGTCATGAGTCGACTCATATATGCACATGAGACGACTCATCGAAGGATTCCTGATTCATTTGGGTTTCTGTTTGCACGAATTCCTATATGGTTTTGGCTTGGTTATTTACTACTTTGCCATCCACGTTGTTACACATATATAAGGGATTGTTTTAGGGTTTCTAAAAATCAGATGTAATCAAAGAGAGATTCAAATCAGGAGAGATTAGATTGTATTGGGAGAATTGAGAGAGATTGTTCTTCAATTCTAGTGAGATTGTGAGAGATTGTAAGTTATTTTCCTTCGTTACCACTGAATTATTCTTGTGTTCTTGTTATTTTCTTCTCAATCCACCTTTGATAATTCTGAGATCAAAGGTGCTCACATGGCGACTCGTATCAAGTTAGTATCAGAGCGATTAGATCTAGAAGAGGGGGCATCCTGTGTATGGTCCTGACTTAATCACAATACAAGAAGCTAGGCGAGATCCTTATTTTATTAGAAGGAGTTCATAAATTAAGAAAGAATAAGATGACTGAAGGAGATAGTTCAGCAATGCTAGATGTATTGGAGAAGCAGATGGAGACAATAGGTTCGACCCTCGTACAACTCGTCAATCTTGTCCAAGACAAAGGAAACAATGAGGAATCTTCTTCGAAAGGCAAAAAGAAACTTGTGGAGTCCGATGGAGAAGGCGAGGATTCTGATTCAGATGAGGAGGCCTGTATTGTTAAGTCTATTTCACACCAATGGGGTAAGGGTTCTTACCAGAATTTGTAGATAGACTTTAAAGCAGAGATTCCTGTTTATAACGAGAGTGTCAACGTCGAGAGGCTTGATGATTGGATCGAGCGAATGGAGACCTATTTCACACTCTACGGATATTCATCCAAGGAGAAGCTCGTGTTCGCGACTTTGAAGCTTTTGGGGCATGCATTGACATGGTGGAAATCCTATTGCAAGAAGGAGAAGAAGGTGGTATCATGGAACAAGTTCAAAGAACTACTTAGAAAGTAATTCTATTCAGTAGGGTTCCTCGAAGAGCATTGGTACAAGTGGTATGACTTGCGCCAAAGAGTTAATCAAACCATTCAAGAATACACCATGGAGTTCCAGCAGCAGGCGATGGTCCTCAATATTGCGACAGAGAATTATACAGTGTTTATAAAGTATATGGTGGGATTGAGCGATTACATCTGGAAGGAGATGAAGTTATTCACGGTGGAATCTATTGCAGAGGTGGGCATGAAGGCTATTGCCATCGAAGTCAAGCAAAAGAAGAGAAATGAAGCAAAGGGAGATGCAAAGCAAGTTGGAGGCGAGTCTAGTGGTTCTCAATCTAAGGAGGAGAGGAAGAAGGATGATCCAAGGAAAGCAGGGCTGATTTGTGGTCATTGCGAGAAGACAGGGCACGTAGCTGATCAATGCTAGGAGAAGTATCCTCATGTGAAGCCAAAGGGGTTGAAGAAGGAAGAGGAGAAAAAAGCATACGTGATAGCACATGGTCCAAAGGAAGTTCTGGGATGACAAAGCCCAACAGTATTCTCAATCGTATAGTAGGAAAACAGGCCACAAAAGAGGACGAAGACCCCTAAGAGTAGCTCTTTGTGCTGAAGTTGCAAGTAAAGACCAGTTTGGTTGATGCCATTGTTGATCTAGGCAACAAAAAGAATTTAATATCCGAGGCCTTAGTTCAGAAGCTGGGTCTGAAGACAGTCAAGCATCCGAAACCCTATCCATTGGGGTGGATTTAGAAGGAGACGAGATTGAGTGTAGTTGATCAATGCACTTTCAGATTTGCGCTCCACGAGTCGTATATTGACGAGGTCACGTGCGACGTTATTCCATTGGATGTTTGTCAGATTATACTAGACAATCCGTACTTGTGGGATAGATACATGATCTACGAAAGGCGGGCTCAGAAGTATACATTCACCAAGGTCGGTGAAAAGTTCATTTTTTGTTCGGCGTCTCTTCCGAGGGAGGTAAATTTGGTGACGATGACGCGAGCGAAGAGCTAGTGAATGTAAGCAAGAAGTTCGTCTCGCTGTGCCTTAGACTTTAAGACGAGCCATCGAAAAGAAGTTGCATGTTGGAGCGGAAGACGACTACGATGAGGCAAGGAATGAAGGAGTCGTTTCCAGTTGTACGTCGATCTTAGGTTCCTAGCAAAGCCAGGTGGTATAGAAAGGATGGAGGAGCTCACGAGTTTCCTTAGCTGAACTTCTAACTTGAATGGGACTTCAAGTTCCTAAAGGGGGGCCCATGATATGGGTGTATCTTCTCTTCGGAACTTAGCGATTCTCATGGGAGCTTAAGGATAGATGATTATCGTTGTAACTTAAGAATAAATGTGTAAAAACAACACAGTGGAATGCAGGTTGAAGCATAAAACGAGACGGCGAATCGAAGAATCGAAGCATCCAGTTTTTAGCATGTGAGTCGACTCATAACAGTCATGAGTCGACTCATCAGGTTGAGTCGACTCATGCCTGTCATAAGTCGACTCATGAAACTCAGCCGTTTTGTCAAAAGTCTCTGACCAGTCGACTCATCACTGTATGAGTCGACCCATGTGTCATGAGTCGACTCATATATGCGCATGAGTTGACTCATCGAAAGATTCCTAGTTCGTTTTGGTTTTTGTTTGCACGAATTCCTGTGGGGTTTTGACTTGATTATTTACCACTTTGACATCCACGTTGTTACACATATATAAAGGATTGTTTTAGGGTTTCTAAAAATCAGATGTAGTCAAAGTGGGATTCTAATCAGGAGAGATTAGATTGTATTGGGAGAATTGAGAGAGATTGTTCTTCAATTCTAGTGAGATTGTGAGAGATTGTAAGTTATTTTATTCTCATAATCTAGAGAATGTATTTTTCTTCGCCACCACTAAATTGTTCTTGTGTTCTTGTTATTTTCTTCTCAACGCACCTTTGATAATTCTGTGATCAAAGGTGCTCACAAGGCGACTCGTAGCAAAATGAACTTTCAAGGACTAGATTGTTCATTCATGTGATGCACAGTGAGAGACAATATGGATCCTACCAAAACCATTACTATAGAACTGAAGTAATCTACATAAGGACTTGTAATTTTCAAAACTAACCTTTTAACCACTCGTGAATAATATAGATCATCCTTTCTGATAAAATCCTTACTCAGTGCAAGATGCACAAAATTTAATGAGAACAATAAATTAAGTCAAGATGCATTGAGATGATGGATTCTGTTAATTCATACGGGAGGTGAAAACTTTGTTTTAAACTATCGGAGGTGAAAATTACTTAGGTATTAATTGGTTTACTCAAACAAATGAAGTCAACAAAAATTTGAATTCAAGGAACTAGAGAAAGAAATTTTTAAAAAATATGCATTATTTTTGAAAAGGTTTTTCCTTAATTTGCAAATGAGTGAGATCATTAATAAGAGAGAAAGTTGAAAATCTACACGCGTGCATACCTGTATATTGTTTCCATAAAATAATAATGAAGCTTCTTGATCCTCTTGGTAGTGATATCTGTTAAATATTTTTGAGGAATCGAATTCAAATTTTAGAAAATATTTACCGATCATTTTTGCAAGTAAATAAATCAAATTCGAATATGAATTGATATCAAATATATGCATATATCATTTGATTAGTGTTTGCGTCAGAAATTGTTTTCTTCATTGTATAACTCGTTACAACTTTAATCATTACAACAAGTTCAAAAAAGGTTGGTCTTTTATAAGACCTTTACATAATGAAAATAAAAATTACAATCTTCTTCAAACAACACACAAACCCTATTTATTAGTCTCTGCTTGAGTGGGATCTTTGCATGTGCCGGGGTTTATCCGTAGACTACCTCGGATCAGATCTGCTTGACAGAAGATTGATTAAAGCTCTTACTTCACAAAGGAAGTAATCGCTTGAAGCAATAAAATCGACCAAGCGAAATCAGAAGCTCTTCTCGAGATTAAGACAAAGCCTAATCTCAAGGAACGGACGGGGGGAAATATGGGTTTAGATCCTTCAAAAGCCTTCCTCTTTATGCTGAAGTTCGCCGTGATCTGACTTGCTTTCTTTGTAAATTCATGCTCCTTGAATCCTCAATCCAGCAGCACCTCGTCCTCTTGATAATAAATCGCTCCTGTGAAATGAGCCCTTAGGCCTGTATTTATAGGCTTCGGTTAGGGAGTTTTTGGATAAGAACGATGGATTTAGTCATATCCTCAGTTGACAACCATGTAACCATGTTTGGAGATGATATCTAGGTAGTTAAGAACCTCTGGAACAGAAGAAATCCCGTGAAAACAGCAAAAACACGTTTTGGATGTTCTGGACAACTTTGGGCACGGGACAGACTACGGTGACCCGCGCGTGCGCGGGTCACAACGAGGTGACCCACATGGCCGCGGGTCACCACGAGGTGACCCGCGGCCGCCACAAAGTGACCCACGTGACCGCGGGTCACCAAGGGGTGACCCACGTGGCCGTGGGTCACCAAGAGGTGACCCGCGTGACCGCGGGTCACCTCGAGGTGACCCGCACGGCTACACGGGACCCTAATGTGACCTGCACGGCCGCGGGTCACCCCTAGGTGACCCACATGTCCGCGGGTCACTAACAGGTGACTCGTGCGCCACACAAGTTTTGAGCCTTTTTTGAGTTCTTTCGATGTTTCCCGACTTTCCCGAACTTGTACTTTCTGTCGATTTGCGTATTCAGTTGTCTTGTTGACTTACACGCTTTGCTGATTGATGAGCGCGAGCTGACTGATGAGCGTGTTCAGTCACTTGGAGCTGACTGACGTGTGCGAGCTGACTGATGAGCATGTTCGGTCACTTGGAACTAACCGACGCGCGTGAGCTGACTGATGAGCGCGTTCGGTCACTTGGAGATGACTGACAAGCGCGTTCCACTCGGATAATACTTCTTGACTCGGATGATGACGTTCATTGTCTTCTCTTCATCTCGAGCTACATGTGGACACCTATAGGTATTTTTAGACGCCTATAGATACCCTCTCTAAAGTATTTCAGACTCATTCTTTTGTGGAAGAGTCTGAAATGCTTTGGATGTGATAGGCCTAACCTTCTGTCGGTGTGAATGGACCTATAATTGGCTTCAGCTCTTGACGTCTTCAGTCTTCAATCTACTCAATATTTTGTCGAATATATGAAGTTCTTCTAGCACTGCGTTTATCCTCTGACCGTTGTTGAAGTCTTGAACTAAAATTGGTATGTGAGTTTCTGAACTTAGCTCGTGTCGTTGAGTTGACATTGAACTGAACGTCTTCGTCGGAAATTCATATCTGGATCGTAATTGAACTCCCTAGAATCATCCTTTAATCATGAATTTTTCCTTAGCTTTACTTTGGCAAAATTATCGATGCGTTGACTGGCGTTAACATAGTTTATACTCGTACATTTGTTAAAGTCTATACAGTTTAAGCTCTTAAGGCATTGGAGCGTGGCGGTCTTAACTGTTGGGCTACAGGACCAACTATTAAAGTTGATTCATCTGCATATATAGACCTTATCCTGAAGTTATCGGATGTACAAGTCACGAGACCAACTAATAAAGCTGGTGCATCAATGACTCTTATATGTATAGGATTTTTAGCAAACCCTCAGCCATCAACGGGTTTGATGAGCCTTTACTGACTACCATTTAAGTAGGACTAGCATGCGGATTGTTTAAGTCCGTTTTGTATGTAACATTATGCTAAGAGAGTTAACTCCCTTAGTTCTATGATATTGAATACGTAGACTTCGTCTTTCTCATAGGAATAGACTACACGACGACATGTGTTAGACGTAGACTTAGGATTTTTGGCAAACCCTCAGCCTTCAACGGATTTAGCTTGCCTTTACCGATTACCGTTTAAATCGGGCTTGCATGTAGATTGTTTAAGTCTGTTCTGCATGTAACGTTGTGCTAAGAGAGTTAACTCTCTTAGTGCTACGATATTAAATACATAGACTTTGTCTTTCTTACGGGAATAGACTATCTGGCAACACGTATTATGCGCTGACTCATCCTTACGTAGGATTTAGGATAAAAGTCCCCAGACTCGGATTCTTGTATCTTCTTTAATCGGTGAAAGACTAAATTGTCAACGCGTATTAGGCGTAGGCTTATCTCTATTTAGGAGTCGAGATAAAATTCCCCGCGCGTGTGAAGTACGGATTTTGGTGTTATTAATAACAACCTGTCACAATATTAAATATGTGAGCTTTTGTCCTTTTTACGGTAAAAGACTAACCGTCAACGCGTGTTAGGCATTGATTCATCTCTTCTTAGGATTCGGGATAGAATTCCCTGTGCGTGTAAGGCACGGATTATAGTGTTATTAATAGTAACTTGCCACAATGTCGAATATGTAGGCTTTTGTCCTTTTTTATAGCAGAAGGCTAACCGACAACGCGTGTTAGGCGCTGACTTGTCCCTTCTTAGGCTTCGGGACAAAATTCCCCAGACTTGGATTTTGGTGTCTTCTTCACTCGGTGAAAGACTAACCCGACAACGCATGTTAGACGTAGGCTTATCTCTATTTAGGAGTCGAGATAGAGTTCCCCGCGTATGTAAGGTGCGAATTTTGGCGTTTTTAATAACGGCCTACCACAATGTCGAATATATGAGCTTTTGTCCTTTTTTACGGTCAAGGTCTAACCGACAACGCGTGTTAGGCGCTAACTTATCCCTACTTAGGCTTCGGGATAAAATCCCCTAGTTTTGGATTCTGATGTCTTCTTCAATCGGTGAAAGACTAAACCGACAACACGTGTTAGGCGTCGACTTATCCCTTCTTAGGATTTGAGATAAAAGTCACCATGCGTGTGAAGCATGGATTTTGGAGTTGAAGGATGATGTCTTCTCTTGGGAAAAAGACGAACCCGATACTAGAAAGGAAGTATTTTATATTATATCTCTAGTTACAAAGGAAACTCAAAGTAGGATTTTCATTTCAAGAATCCGGGAAGGTAAAACTAAGAGTGGGATCTCCACTCCGAGAATCAAAAAGATTCGAATAATTCTAACTGTCGGAAAGTTTGATTACCGAACTAAAGATAAATTTCTCATTTATCGAGAGTGAATTATGGTTTTGGTCCTAACTGTAGGAAGGTTTGACCAAACGGGAGTTTGAGGTAACCCTAACTGTAGGAAGGTTTGATAACTCGATTTAAAAATAGACTTCTCATTCATTGAAGGAATCGAGAGGGGATTTTGGTTTTATGATCCTAACTGTAGGAAGGTTTGACCGAGTGGGAGGTTTGAGACGATCCTAACTATAGGGCGGTTTGATCGCTCGATTTGGAAGTAGACCTCTTAATAATCACATTTTATTACAGTTTTATACCCTCATTATCTATTTTATATGAATAAATCTACCACTAATAATTGTTTTTATCTTTTAATTGCAGGTTAATGAAGAATAAATCTCAAACTCTAATCTCTCAACAAACCCGTTGATTAAATGAAGAAATGCATCAAGAAGCCCATTGGAAAATTAAATTTCCAATTTATCCAAAAGCCTAAAAGAAGAAGTAAAGCCCATGAAGCAATGAAGCCAAAAATGCCAAGGAATTGCCAAAAAAATGCCAAAAGCCCAAATACCAAGCCCACAAGTCCATAGAAGAAAAGAAGATGCGGGCTGAAAAAGAAGAGATCAACACATCGATGCCAGCATCGATACCCCTATCGATACTAGCATCGATACCCTGGCAGTTTGTTACGAATCTATGGCTAAAAATTGATATTTTTGGATAAGATTTCAATCCAATGGCTCTCATTCACTGATGTTTACTATAAATAAGGATAGAGAGTGAGGGATTAGAGATGTAAAAAATTTTGTAACTCCTTTTTGAAGAGGAGGGCTACTCTTAATTGAGAAGGCCTTCCAAAAATTATAACTTTAGTTGCAATTAATAATAATAATTTTTTCCTCTTTAAATTTGTTCTTTCTCCTCTTTGTTGAATGATGAGGATGGAGATGAAGAGCAATGTAAAGGTTTGTATTTCTTTTATTTTTCTCTTTTATTTCTTTTTAGTAATTTCTTTATTATTGC
>BQKN01064817.1:180981-192675 GCA_022839385.1 Asparagus kiusianus
TCTAGGATTATTATCATGTTGTTGTTCTTATCATGAATAGTAATTTTGACTTAGATGATAATTTGATAGGTTATGCTTATCTTAAATGGTTTGATAATCTATGCTTAATAAATCTAAGTTGAAATATGATAAAAAGAGAATAGTTTTTATTTTGTAATTGAAATTGGTTAGTGGGTTATATTCTAGATTTCTTACCTCTTTTGAATCTTTCATCTTAACTTTCTTAAATTTTCTTTTCATTCTTACTTTATTTCTTGATTTTATTCATTCTTCTTTCTTGTCATGTGATTTTATTTATTCTTTGATTCTTTCTTCTCTGAAATTCAATTTATTATCTCTTGCACATAAATCAAAACAACCACTCCTCACAATCACACTTATTCTTTATTCCTAATTGTCATGCACAAAACATAAGAACCATTTCTAATAATCTCTTAAAATCACCTTCCTCGTGGGATCGATATTTTTTATACTATAACTTGATAAATTGTGCACTTACAAGTTTGGTACATAATTATGCCGCATCAAGTTTTTGGCGCCGTTGCCGGTGCATGAATGATAAGAAATGTGGTTAGCTCCTTTTTCAGATATTCAAAAGCTTTGAGACAGTCGGGAGAGAAGACAAATGATGTATCCTTGGCTAAGAGATTGGTCAAGGGTCTAGCAATCTTGCTGAAATCCTTGATGAAACGTCGGTAAAAACCAGCATGACCAAGAAATGATCTGACATCTTTGACAGTTTTGGGAGGAGGGAGATTAGAAATGAGATCTACCTTAGCTTTGTCCACTTCGATTCCCCTATTGGAAACTACATGTCCTAAGACAATGCCTTGTTTGACTATAAAATAACATTTCTCCTAATTGAGAGTCAGATTTTTCTCCCTACACCGTTCTAGGACCAGTTTAAGATGATGCAAATATTGGGAAAATGTGTCATCAAAAATGGAAAAGTCATCCATGAAAATTTTGAGAAATCGCTCTACCATGTCGGAAAAAATACTGATCATGCAACGTTGGAATGTGACCGGTGCATTGCACAGGCCAAAAGGCATGCGTCAGTATGCGAATGTTCCATACGGGCAAGTGAATGTGGTTTTCTCCTGATCTTCGGGAGCGATAAGGATTTGATTATAACTTGAATAACCATCCAGGAAACAGTAGAACTCGTGTCCTGCTAAACGCTCTAACATTTGGTCAATGAAAGGAAGAGGGAAGTGATTTTTGCGAGTGGCTAAGTTGAGTTTTCGGTAGTCAATACAGACTCACCATCCAGTTTGGATCCGAGTGGGAATCAGCTCATTAGCCTTATTTTGGATCACGGTGATCCCAGATTTCTTTGGAACAACTTGGACCGGACTCACCCATGAACTATCAGAAATGGGATAAATGATCCTATGATCGAGACATTTCAGAATGTCTTTCCTAACGGCTTCTTTCATCACTGGGTTTAACCTACGTTGAGCATCTCTAGTAGTGGCATCATCTATCAAATGGATTCGGTGTTGAACAATGGTTGGACTAATCCCCTTGATATCAGCCATGGTCCATCCAATAGCTTCCCTATTCTCTCTTAAAACAGCTAAGAGAGCTTCCTTTTGACCGGTAGTCAACTCAGAAGAAATGATAACTGGTAAAGACTCGTTCTCCCCTAAGTAGGCATACTCTAGATTTTCTGGTAGAGGTTTGAGCTCTAACTTAGGGGGTTCCTCCACAGATGGACGAAGCTAGACTCGGGGTTCTATCTCTAAAGGTTCTCGTTGCCAGCCAACAGTAAAAACATGATTGACCAGCGGTTCTATCTCTAGTTCGTCATCAGAAAGCTCTTCAATCATTAAATCAGATGCATTTGTATCAGACTCACACTCTCCCTCTTGTTGTTCACTGGATATTTCTTGAATAAAATTCACTTCCATGGGTTCATCAGATGGATCACTAGGCTGCTTCCTAAGTTGAAAATATTAAGGTCAATAGTTATATTCCCAAAAGATAGTTTCATCTGGCCGATTCTATAATTTATCAAAGCATTTGATGTGGCTAAGAACGGTCTTCCTAAAATGATGGGAATTTGACTTTTGAGATTGGAAACGGGCTGCGTTTCCAAGACAATAAAATCAACAGGGAAAATGAATTCTCTAACTTTGATCAGAACATCCTCTACCTTTCCTTTGGGAATTTTTACAGATCTATCAGCTAACTGTAGAGTGCATCTTGTCGGTTTAAGTTCTCCTACACCTAGCTGTTGATAGACTGAATAAGGAAGGAGGTTGATGCTGGCTCCCAAGTCTAGAAGTGCCTTATCAATGTGAGTGTTACCTATGACGCATGGAATTGTGGGACAACCAGGGTCATTGTATTTCAACGGCATAGGTTTTGAAAAAATTTCACTGAGGTTGGCAGCTAAGAAGACTTTCTTGGGGACATTGGTGGTTCTTTTCTTAGTGCATAGTCCTTCAAGAACTTTGCATAAGAAGGAATTTGTTCGATTGCATCTAGAAGAGGGATGTTGATCTTGACCTGTTTGAATGTTTCTAGGATTTTCTCAACCTGTGGGGAGTTTTTCCTAGGTTTGAGTCTACCTGGAAAGGGGGCAACAGGCCTATACCTATCTAGATCAGGCTTAATTTCAAGTTCAGCGTTTTGATCATCGGAAGGAATTGCTTCATCGGAAGGAGTGTGTTGGATGGGAGAAGGGGTTTGATCCGGTGGTATTCTAACTTGGTTGTTTATTTGTTTTCCTGATCGCAGTGTGTGAATTGCATTCAATTGAGCTGGATTGTTGGAACTGGATCCAGTGTCTTTAGGGTTTGTAACAGGTTAACTTGGGAATTTTTCTTTTTCTCTCTCACTCACGGCAGTAGCTAGTTGCCCAAGTTGGGTTTCTAACCGGGCTATGGCTTAAGTGTTCGAGTTGAGCACTTGACCGGTTGTTTGCATGAAGGAATTTAGAGTGGTGGATGATTGGATCAACATGTTGGTAGTTTGTGTAGAAGCTTTGATCATAGCTTCTAAACCCTTTTCTAAGACACTCAAACGTTTGTCATGATCAAAATTTGAAGGATTTGTAGGCTGGTGAGGATGAGGATGTTGGTTTGGAAAAGGTGGGTTAGAAAAATTATTCGGTGTATTAAACGGGACAGTGTTTCCCCTAGGGAATTGTTGGTTCGACGCGAGAATAAAGTTTTGGTTTCCATGAGAATTTCCTTGGTTTTAAGCAAAATTAGGATGATTTCTCCAACCTGGATTGTAGGTTGGAGAGAATGGATCGTTTCTAGGGCGCTGAAATGCAGCGTTCATCTGTTCTAAAGCATGGTTGTTTCCTAGGAGAGGACATTCCTTTGAAACATGGGTAGAAGACTGACAAGTATGACATCCCGGGGCAGAAACATGATTGATTTGAGCTGGAGCTTGTTCCTTAACTTCTAAGGCTTCTAACCTCCGCAGAATTGTCGCCATCTTTGCTTTAGAAGCAATGTTTGACTCCAGGGAAAGACCACTAGACTTAGATTGGGGAACTGATGAAACCCTGTCATCACAGTGTTCCTACTGCATTGTTTTTTTGGATAAACTCTCTAGAAATTCCTAAGCTTCATCTGCATTTTTCTCATAAAATCTCCCTGACACATCGATTCTAAAGATGTTTTTGAAGAATAGTCTAATCCTTCATATATGACTTGGCATAATCGCCATTTTTCTAGACCATGATGAGGACATTAGATTAAAAGATCTTTAAATCGGTCAAAATATTTCCAGAATGGCTCCCCTGGGACAATTTTAAAGTTTTGAATGCTGTTTCTAAGCTTTTTTGTTTTGTGAATAGGAAAAAATTTCTTGAGAAAAACGGTGACAAATTCCTCCCAAGTTGAGATGGAATTTATCGGTAAGCTGTACATCCATTTTTTAGCTTTGTCCTTAAGAGCAAATGGAATAAATCTGAGCTTAATTGCATCTTCGGTTAATTCTCTTATTTTAATCATAATACACACTTCCTTAAATTCCGAGATAAATATATATGCATCTTCTGTTTCATTACCTAAGAATTTGGGAAGCATGTTTATGAAATGCGGTCTAAGCTCGAAATTTTCTCCATTTACTTCGGGGAGTCTTATGCAAGATGGAATTGCATTTCTGGTGGGGTAACACATATCCTAAAGAACTGGTTGATTTGCCATTTCTTGGATTGGTTCAACACGGATTAAACGATGAGAATTATCCCGAACCCAAGTTTGCATACACTAAAACAAATTTTTTTTAAAGGAAAGAAAGAAAATTAGTTTTTTTTTAACAAAAAGAAAAAAAGAAAAAGAAAAATCCTAACTAAAACAAATCAAAATAATCATTTTTCAATCAACTCTAATTCTAGGGTTTAGCCTAACTCCACTAGACCAGCTCCTAACAAAAAATTCCTATAGTGAAAAGATCAAAGTTTTACCCAGGTAGTTAGCCAGGTAAGGATAGTACTAGAGGGTGATCAAAGATCAATTAAGTACATCTTTCCTTACGGAGCGCTTTACGCAACCCCTAAACCTTGCCTTAGACACCAACTAATCTGAGAAAACTTAAACCGTTCACTTAAGGATTTCTTGTTCCTTATTGAGCTCCAATCCTTAGGGGCCAACGTCTAATGAGTTTTAGAAGGCTTGGGTTTGTGAAGTGAGGAATTAGTGATTTGTGGGCTAAGGAAAGGGTGATGAAATCCCTTATCTTATCTTGATTGGGTTTTGCCCATAAGAATGTTTTAAGTGTGTGCCAAATCAAGTGCTACAATCACTTTGGTGAATTCCTACACTATATGAAATGCAACCCTAGAAATTAAAAGCAACTAAAAAGGATGATAAAAAGAAAATCTTTTTTTAATTACGGTCAACAACAATCAAATATGAGAAGAGGGCTCTTATTTGAATTTATTATCTTGTTAGTTAATGTCCAAGTGAAAGGTGGATTTTATTATGGTCAATAAAAAATAAAATCTTTTTTTAATCCTAAGTGTCTCTAATTGTGAAGCTAACTAAAAAGGGTGGAATTGAAAACTAGAAAGAAGACTTACCCGAAAGCAATGCTCCAAATTCTTGATCTTCAATCCAAGATTTTCAAGCTCCAAGCGGTTCATTCACAAGAAAACACACAAGTTAAAGAACCAAAATAATAAAATCCTATTTTAGCACCTTCCCCGGCAACGACGCCAAAACTTGATGCGGCATAATTATGTACCAAAATTACAAGTGCACAATTTATCAACTTATAGTATAAAAAATATCGATCCCACGAGAAAGGTGATTTGAAGAGATTATTAAAAATGGTTCTTATGTTTTGTGCATGACAATTAGGAATAAAGAATAAGTGTGATTGTGAGGAGTGGTTGTTTTGATTTATGTGCAAGAGATAATAAATTGAATTTTAGAGAAGAAAGAATCAAAGAATAAATGAAATCACAAGGCAAGAAAGAATAATGAATAAAATCAAGAAATAAATCAAGAATGAAAAGAAAATTTAAGAAGTTAAGATGAAAGATTCAAAAGAGATAAGAAATCTAGAATATAATCCACTAACCAATTTTAATTACAAAATACAAACTATTCTCTTTTTATCATATTTTAACTTAGATTTATTAACCATAGATTATCAAACCATTTAAGATAAGCATAACCTATTAAATTATCATCTAAGTTAAAATTACTATTCATGATAAGAACAACAACATGATAATAATCCTAGAATTCATAAGCATAACCTATCAAACCATTTAAGATAAGCATAGATTATCAAATTCTTCTTCTACCGATTAGTTCTCTAGTTGATTATCCTAAACATGAACATTTTAAGTGCAAGAGAATAATTCATACAATATAAAGGAAATTAGACTAGTTTCATATAATTCTAAACTTCCTACAAGAATTAAATTCACATCTTTAAGAAATAAAAACAAGAAAAGAACTAATTACAAAAATAAAAAGAAAAGAAAAATCTAAACTATGAACAAGAAATAAATCTAACTACAAAGAAAATAAAAATCTAAACTACAAAATATATTACAAAAATTAAATGCAAGAAAATAAATCTATTCTACAAATTAAAGTGTAAAAAGAAATAAAAAGACAAGAAAATAAATCTACACTACAAGCATGAATTTAAATCTAACTAATAAGCAATAATAAAGAAATTACTAAAAAGAAATAAAAGAGAAAAATAAAAAATACAAACCTTCACATTGCTCTTCATCTCCATCCTCATCATTCAACAAAGAGGAGAAAGAACAAATTTAAAAAGGAAAAAATTATTATTATTAATTACAACTAAAGTTATAATTTTTGGAAGGCCTTCTCAATTAAGAGTAGCCCTCCTCTCCAAAAAGGAGTTACAAAATTTTTCACACCTCTAACCCCTCACTCTCTACCCCTATTTATAGTAAACATCAGTGAATGAGAGCCATTGGATTGAAATCTTATCCAAAAACATCAATTTTTAGCCATAGATTCGTAACAAACTGCCCAGGGTATCGATGCTAGCATCGATAGGGGTATCGATGCTGGCATCGATACGGGCATCGATGCTGGCATCGATGCCTCCATCGATGCTAGCACCGATGTGTTGATCTCTTCTTTTTCAGCCCGCATCTTCTTTTCTTCTATGGACTTGTGGGCTTGGTATTTGGGCTTTTGCCATTTTTTGGCAATTCCTTGGCATTTTTGGCTTCATTGCTTCATGGGCTTTACTTCTTCTTTTGGGCTTTTGGATAAATTGGAAATTTAATTTTCCAATGGGCTTCTTGATGCATTTCTTCATTTAATCAACGGGTTTTTGTTGAGAGATTGAAGTTTGAGATTTATTCTTCATTAACCTACAATTAAAAGATAAAAATAATTATTAGTGGTAGATTTATTCATATAAAATAGATAATGAGGGTATAAAACTGTAATAAAATGTGATTATCTCCTCTCTCTCATGAAAAGAATTGAGAGGGGATTTTGATTGTGGTCCTAACTATAGGAAGGTTTGACCGAGTGAACAGTGAGTATGAGAGTACAAATTATAGTGGGAGTGTTGATTCGTACAAATTACTCAAAGAGGATTCCTAGTGTTAAGTGACAAATACTTAATACGGAAGGATTTGACAATTGTCAATAATCAAGAGATTAAAATTCTGAATACTATGTCCAAACTCTAACAATGGGAGTGTTGAGTTCATAGACGTAGCAGGAGTTTGAGTGGGAGTTTCTTATTCATCACCTTCTTGTAGTGACCGGGTTATCCCTAACAATACACTATATAGATTTCTTTCGGGAACTTCGCGTTACATGAATCATCCACCCCGAGCTTTCTTTATGAAACCGTGTCTAACATTGTACTTAGTTGGATAATCGGGTTATCCTTAAGAATACCAGGCATGACACTCTCTAGGAACTTTCCATGAAAGAAAGGAAACAGCTTAGACTCATATACCTGTTGGAGTATTGAGAAGCAGTTTATACTCGTATGCTCTTCGGAGTGTGAATTCGGCTTAATTTAGCATTATGACGCCAGCTTCAACCAAGGTTTGAATACTATTTTTGAGAGCAAAGCAAGCCTTGGTAGGATGAAGGATCCTCCTGTGATACGCACAGTACTTTAAATCCGTAGTATTATCAGCTTCCTCCTGATTTGCGATAGGTGGTAGCTTGATCTTGTTGTTCTCAAGGAGGGATTCGAAAATGGCTGGAACGTCTTCGTCCTTGAAGGAGTACTCTATTTGAAGTTTTGGATCCGAAGTATTTCGCTGTCTCCGGGGTTGTTGTTGTGACGTCTGATTAACGTCAACAACTGCTACAGGTGCCTTTCTCTTACTACGGGAGACGAAGCTTGAGTTCGGAGGGTTAGTCGTCGGTTGGCTTCTCTCGGCTTTCTTCCTTCTAAGGAAGTGTTATGTCGGTTCTCCTTGCATCTTAAGTTCTTTCCAGGTGTTGGATTGTGCTACTTCCATAACTTCTAAAATATGATTGGATAGGTTGTTATGACAGGTTTAGAGGATGAAGTCCTCTGTGACTGGATCTCGGCAATTCATCACCTTATTTTGAAAGTGCTTGATGAAGTCGTCGATAATCTTTTCGTCTTCCTGTTTCTCCTCAAAGAGTATCCTGATGGATACCTCGACGTCGTTATCAAAGAAATTGCTAAGGAATAAACTCTCCATGTCGTCCCTGCTGTTGATGCTTCCAAGCTTGAGACGGTGGTACCAATCGAAGGTGGGCCTGCAAAGGATGCCCACAAATGACCAGACCATCAATGCTTCATTATCGGAGATCATGCCCAAGTAGGACTTGAAGTAGATCAGATGCTGAGTGGGTGAACCCTTCTCGTCAAACAGTGTGAAGTTAATTAGGTTGAACTTCACTGGATATGGGATCGACTCCCACTTTCTTGGATAAGGACACGGAATACCGATCTTCTTCACCTCTCGAGCGGATATCAGAGCCTTGATTTTGCTTTTGAGGTCCTTCATCTTTTCTTCCTCCTTTGCATCATGCTTTGGACGATTTCTAAGAGGAACAAAATAGCCACCCCCGGCATTTTCATCTTCGGTGGGACTACCCCTAGCGTCGTTATTTTTAGTGGGGCCACTCCTAACGTTCTGGTCAACGGGAGGGTTATCAGCATTAAGGTGTTCATCCACATCTGAATCGCTAGCTGCTTGGCTAATATTGTTATGACGTATAGATTCACCTATCTGATTCGACAAGGCTCGGATCTGTTGGTCATGCTCTTCTCTCATCTGCATCATAGTCATTTTCATTTCGAACTTGAATCTCTCTTTCTGCTTGGCTAGAGCATCCTCAACCATTTTTGCTACTTCCTCGGTGTTAATTATAAACACTTCGTGGGATTGTCCTGGGCTGGATACCGTATTATCAGAAGCGACTGCAGAGTTAGCATCTGATGCTTCATTATCTGAGTATAACCCTCTATTCATCCTCTGATAGTCCCTACGTTTAGTAGTCCCTACGCGTAGCCGAGTTAGACAATGCGATACGAGGAAGTCAGAACTAAAAGGTCGAGTCGACTTTCTCTTATCAGCCAAATTAACCATGACTTCTGGAAGTTTGTCACCTTGAACGATCGATCGTTTCTTACAGAAACGCTTTGTTTTGGACTTAGCCATTCCGTCGGAGATCCTCTCGAATACCGAGACGCTCTGCAGAGCAGTCTTAGGGTAGTTACATACTGATAATACTGTCCTGATAAGTTTAACACACGGACAATGAAAGTCCATCTCCCGGGTATCCCTCTTTCGAGATCTATTCATACCCCCAGCCCAATAGTACAACTCATCGGTCTGATGACATGGGTAAGCTACCGCATGTCAACACAACTTCTTAGGTATAACATTGTCGTCTGATGAACACATTTCCTTCTGAGGACTTGCTACCTTGATGGCATTCTCAAGAGACACACATTTGGAGCCACGCTTTCGTGAGCGTGGGACCTCAACGGGCTCTTGGGCACTGACTTGTAGTCTAAGGCGATCGATTATAGGAGTTTCCTCTTTACGAGAAGCCACAAACTTGTTATAAGGGCGAAGACGACCCCCAGCTCGATGAGTTGCTAGGGGTTCAGTCACCGGACCCAAGCGCTCTTTGGTCGAAACTTTGCCTCGATCCTTATGCAAAGGACTCAGACGATCCGCCATTAGCTTCTTACTTTTGAAAAAGTCTACACTACCACGAGGCTTCACTGGAAGTATTAGATAAATTAGAGCAGGGCCGGAACTCGACGGAATCGGAAATACGGGTGCAGAGTGTCTCCTGTCTCGGTCCTAGTGCGGGTTAGGACTTCACGGTTGGGCGGGTCATTTCGGGATGACCCGCGGTTGGGAGGGTCACTTCGGGGTGGCCACGGCTAGGAGGGTCACTTCGTGGTGACCCGCGGCTTGGAGGGTAAGACTTGAAGTGATCCGTGCTTGGAGGATCGGGTTGGGGTGACCCGTTGCTGGGAGGGTCACTTCGGGGTGACCCATGGGTTGGAGGTTCAGACTTAAGTGACCCGCGGCTTGGAGGGTCAGACTTGAGTGCCCGTGGCTTGGAGGGTCAAACTATAGTGACCCGCGGCTTGGAGGGTCAGACTTGAGTGATCCGCGGCTTGGAGGGTCAGACTTGAGTGACCTGCAACTTGGAGGGTCACTTCGGGATGACCCACGGCTGGGAGGGTCAGACTTGAGTGACCCGCGGCTTGGAGGGTTAGACTTAAGTGACCCACGGCTTGGAGGGTCAGACTTGAGTGACCCGTATTTTTTGATCTTTTCGGTTGCTGTCTTAGACTTTGGCCTCCATACTTTGTGTAGTCTTGGTGGCTTCTTTTTCACTTCTTCCTCCTGTAATTTTTTGGATTCTTTCATAAGGATTTTTGCATGCGCAATCAATACGTGACGTTTCTGAATTCGCTCCTGAAGAGTCGAGCGGGTCCTTTTGATGTGGACCCATTCATTCTTCGCTGGTTTGGAGAAGGAAGGGTTGTTCGCCCACTGTTGTGGCGGTTGACGTCTTCTGGACTTCAGATCTGCTTCGTAGCGAATCCGGTCAACTAGCTTCAAAGCCTTACCAAGTTGGAGCGTAAGTCGTTGGCGTTGCCTTTGGTGTGCCCTATTTGATAGAGTTAGCGTGCCTTCATCAATTGACTCCTTGACGGAGGAAGGGTCCAGATCTGCAGAACCGGACTCGTTAGAGGCCAGAGGGGAATAGCAAGGTCTGATTGTAGCAGCAACGGGGGTGTTGATCTTCTTGTGCTTGCGAGAAGTGGTACTCGACCTCTACGTCAACCGGGATCCAGATCCGAGGTTACGACACATTAGCCTTCGTATAAAGGCTGTTAGCTCCCACTATGATCGCCAGCGTGTTTTCGTCAGAAATTGTTTTCTTTATTGTATAACTCGTTACAACTTTAATCATTACAACAAGTTCAAAAAAGGTTGGTCTTTTTATAAGACCGTTACTGTTCGCGGGAAAATTTGTTGCTTTCTTCATTGTTGATTCCATTGTCATCTTAAAATAACAACTTTTTGTGTTACAAAGATCCGGTCTTTTAATAAGATCCGGTTACAAGAAATCAAAGAAAACAAAAAAAAAGATTACAACTTTATTTCCTTGTTTGTCGAACAGATCGCGAGCTCCTGTTTTGCAGTCACTCGCTTTGTGGGTTGTTTGCCTGCGCCGGGGTTGTTTGCCGTGGACCACCGCGAGATCTAGATCCGGTCGGATCTACGCAGTATTACGGGTATTATCCCACCAAGGAGATAATAGCCGGGAGGAATCGTTTCACCAAGGAAACGACCGATCGAATCTCGGGATCTAAGAACCAAGCTTAGATCCGGAGTATAACGACGTAGATCTGAGATCCGGGATCCGATTCCTCTCGAACTCTTGCCTTATTTGGCATTGACGATCGCCGAGCACCGGATCTGGATGGACAAGCCCTTGAAGTTCCAAAGCTCCAATCTTTTCTAAGTTCTTAGATCTGAATCCGGCAGAGCTTCGACTCCTCTTTTTCCAACCTTTTCAAATGAAACACCCCTTGGCCTATTTATAGGCACTCAAACCCATGCCCGCGCGCACAAGTCAGAAACCACCCGAACCGCCGGCCACCTCAAGGTGGCTCGGCTCATGCCGAGCCACCATGAGGTGGCTCGGCCAGCCCAAGGGGTGGCTCGGCTCTGGCCGAGCCACCCAGGGG
>BQKN01064817.1:204832-234404 GCA_022839385.1 Asparagus kiusianus
AGTCTGTTGCTGGTTTTTAGCCACTAGTTAGGAGCAGATTTGAGTTTCTGTTTTAAGCACCACTAACTTAGGCTTGTTAGACGTGGTTAGTGGAGATTGTTAGCCAAGTTTTAGTATCTATTTAAGCATTGTATTGTTCAACATTTTTAATTAAGAAAAGAGAGTTTTGTGATCTTCTTCCTCTGAAATCTAACATTTGGTATCAGAGCCAACTAATCTATCCGAGTTCATATTCAGGGAATCGTTGAGTGAGAAGAGAGAGCACTTAAACACAAGGGTAAAACACTGGTTAGAGAGTGAAAAGGTTGTTCATAATGCAGAACAACGGATCAGGAAACGCCACTCCTCAATTGCCTATCTTCAGAGGCATAAACTATCAGTTTTGGAGCTTGAAAATGAAAACATTGTTCAAGTCTCAAGAACTGTGGGGTTTGGTTGAAGATGGATTTGAAGATGCTCAACCTGCAGAGCCTGATCAGCAATTGAGAGAGAAGAGAAAGAATGATTCCAAGGCGTTGTTTATGATTCAACATGCCTTGGATGATGAAATCTTCCCAAGAATTGCCTCATCAACCACATCCAAGATGGCGTGGGATACTCTAAAGCAAGAGTATCTAGGTGACAAGAAGGTGATTACAGTGCGGCTGCAATCACTAAGGAGAGAGTTTGAAACAGCCCTTATGAAGGACAAAGAATCTGTCCAAGAGTACTTGTCACGTGTATCCACTGTGGTACAACAAATGAGGTCATATGGAGAAATAATGACTAATGAACATGTGGTTGGAAAAGTCCTAAGAAGTCTCACAAGCAAATATGATCATGTTGTGGCGGCTATAGAGGAATCAAAGGACATGGTAGATTACACCTTTGATGAACTCATGGGATCATTGCAAGCTCATGAGGAGAGGCTCAACAGAAACAGTGAGAAGAAGGAAGAGAAGGCATTCCAAGTAAAAGGTGAATCCTCAAACAAGGAAAAGTCAGGGCAATTCAGCGGAAGAGGAAGAGGAAGAGGTGGCTCAAGAGGAAGGGGCCGTGGAAGAGGACAGAGTAATGAAGGAAGAGAGCAATCATACAAAGATCCACTCAAATGTTACTATTGCAAGAAGCCAGGCCACAAAGAAGCTAGCTGCTGGAAAAAGGAGGAGGAGGAGCAAAAGGGTGATCAAAAGTCCAATTTCGTGGAGCATGAGCAGAAACTTTTCCTGGCACAAAGTGCAGCTGTCAATGATGCAGGAGGTGGCGTGTGGTATGTTGACAGTGGGTGCTCCAACCATATGTCAAGTGCCAAGATCATGTTCAAAGAACTGGATGAATCATTAAAGAGCAAAGTAAGACTTGGAGATGGAAAACAGCTTGAAGTGGAAGGAAGAGGCACGATTACAATCAAAACTGAGCAAGGTAACACTAAGCTCTTATATGATGTGCAATATGTACCAAATTTGGCTCATAATTTGCTAAGTGTGGGTCAATTACTCAATTCTGGATATTCAGTGTTGTTTGAGAATGATTTCTGTTTGATCTGTGATAAGAAGTCCAAAGAAGTTGTAGTAAAGATTGCTATAGGGAGAAACAGAATGTTCCCTCTTGATTTGTCTGGCAATGTGAGCAAAGCACTGACAGTTAAAGGAGATGATGATGCCAAGCTATGGCATTTGAGGTATGGTCATCTGAATATGCAAGGACTGAAGCTATTGAATTCCAAAGACATGGTGCAAGGGCTGCCTAAAATTGGTGAGCTCGAGTTGTGTGAAGGATGTTTGTATGGAAAGCAGTCAAGAGGATCATTTCCTAGTGGCAAGGCCTGGAGAGCAAGTGAAAGTCTGGAGCTTCTGCATGCTGATCTATGTGGACTAATGCAGACAGTTTCTCTTGGAGGAAGTAAGTATTTCTTGCTCATAACTGATGACTACAGTAGGATGAGTTGGGTCTACTTTCTAAAGGCTAAGTCTGAGGCCTTTGAAAACTTTAAGATTTTCAAGGCTATGGTTGAGAAGCAATCTGGTTTATGTGTGAAAGCCTTAAGAACAGATCGTGGTGGTGAGTTTTTATCAAATGAATTCATCATATTTTGTGAGGAGCAAGGAATAAGAAGAGAATTGACTACACCATATACTCCAGAGCAAAACGGAGTAGCTGAGAGAAAGAACAGGACTGTTGTAGAGATGGCAAGAAGCATGCTCAAGGCTAGAGGAGTACCAAACAATTTTTGGTGTGAAGCTGTAGCCACTGCAGTGTACATCCTCAACGTCTCTCCTACAAAGGCAGTTATGAACATGACACCATTGGAAGCATGGAGAGGAAAGAAACCATATGTAAGTCATTTAAGAGTTTTTGGTTGTACAGCTTATGCTTTGGTTGATTTGAGATCTAAGCTAGATGATAAATCTGTGAAATGTGTATTCATTGGCTATGCTACTCAATCCAAGGCATATAGACTGTATAACCCTCTTACTGGCAAGATTATGGTCAGTAGGAACGTTGTGTTTGATGAAGATGCAGGCTGGAATTGGGAGCCAAGAGAGAGTTGTGACAGCATTCAGCAGAAACCAGTTGGGATTGATGGTTCAGGGGAGGACTCAAGTGTGCCAGTCAATGATCAACATTCTCCAAGTCCTCCTACAACACCATCATCTTCAAATCACAGCTCATCATCCTCTTCAAGTCCCTCATCATCAAGCTCATCAAGTGATTCTGCACCAAGAAGATACAGGTCCCTAGCTGATTTGTATGAAAACTGTGATTTTGCATTGATGGCAGCAGATCCAACTAGTTTTGATGAGGCTAAGGATGAGGTTGAATGGCAAGATGCAATGAAGGAGGAAATCAAGTCCATTCAGAAGAATGAGACTTGGAAATTGGTTGATCTTCCTGAAGGGAAGAATGTTATTGGACTTAAGTGGGTGTTCAGAACTAAGTTCAATACAGATGGGAGTATTCAAAAGCACAAAGCCAGGCTGGTAGCTAAGGGGTATGCACAACAGGAAGGGATTGACTTTGAGGAAACGTTTTCACCAGTGGCAAGATTTGAAACTGTGAGAGTGGTGCTAGCCTTAGCTGCTCAATGGAAACTTAATGTATTTCAGCTAGATGTAAAGTCTGCATTTCTTAATGGAGACTTGCAAGAAGAAGTCTTTGTCGAGCAACCACTTGGTTTTGTCAAGGATGGTGAAGAAGGCAAGGTTTACAATCTGCAAAAGGCACTTTATGGACTGAAACAGGCTCCAAGAGCCTGGTACAGCAAGATTGACTCATTCTTTCTTCAAAACCAGTTTGAGAGAAGTGAGAATGAGCCAACTCTCTATGTGAAGAAGCAAGGCATGAATGGCTTCATTGTTGTCTGTCTTTATGTGGACGACATCATTTATTTTAGCTCCTCTCAAAAGTTGCTGAATGAGTTCAAAGCAACAATGATGGAGGAATTTGAGATGACAGACTTGGGATTGCTTTAGTATTTCTTGGGCCTAGAAGTAAAGCAAGGTGAAGATGGAATATTTTTATGCCAAAGGAAGTATGCAGAGGATTTGCTGAAGAAATTCTCAATGGAAAAGTGTGAAACCGTCAGAACTCCTATGAATCCTAATGAGAAGCTGCAGAGGCAGGATGGCACAGAAAGAGCTAATGAGAAGATGTTCAGAAGTCTTGTAGGAGGTCTTAATTATCTTACACACACGTCCTGATATTGCTCAAAGTGTAAGTGTTGTGTCAAGATATATGCATTCTCCTTCAAAACAACAATTAGGTGCAGCAAAGAGTATTCTTAAGTATGTTGTAGGATCAATCACTCTTGGAATTTTGTATAAGAGTGTTGAAACTTTCAAGTTGATTGGCTACACAGATAGTTATTGAGCAGGCTGCTTGGATGACAGGAAGAGTACATCAGGGTCAGTGTTTAGTCTTGGCTCAGGAGCAATCACTTGGAGTTCAAAGAAGCAGGACACAGTGGCTCTGTCATCATCTGAAGCCGAATATGTGGCTGCTGGTGCAGCAGCAAGGCAAGCTGTTTGGCTGAGAAAGCTATTGAAAGATTTGTGTTGTGAGCAAGAAGGAGCAACTGAGATATGGTGTGATAACAGGTCTGCAATTGCTATGACAAGAAACCCAGCGTTTCATGCAAGAACCAAGCATATTGAAGTTCAGCATCACTTCATAAGGAAGCATGTGTCAGAGGAGAAAATTGCTCTAAAATTCTGCAGCACAAACATCCAAAATGCAGATCTGTTTACCAAGGATTTAGCTCAAGCCAAACATCAGTACTTTGTGGAGAAGATTGGTATGTATGAGTTTGAATTAAGGGGAGGTGTTGCAACATAATTCAAGCTCATATGTACACGTGTGGAAGCTGAATAAAGTCAGAGAAAATTAGCTAGTTTGTAGGAAGACTTTGTCAAAAGTCTGTTGCTGGTTTTTAGCCACTAGTTAGGAGCAGATTTGAGTTTATGTTTTAAGCACCACTAACTTAGGCTTGTTAGACGTGGTTAGTGGAGATTGTTAGCCAAGTTTTAGTATCTATTTAAGCATTGTATTGTTCAGCATTTTTAATTAAGAAAAGAGAGTTTTGTGATCTTCTTCCTCTGAAATCTAACAGATCTTTTTTCTTTTTCTTTTTTTTTTCTTTCCTTTTTTTTTTTTTTTGGAGTAACCATGAAAGATGTTTAGAGTATATGTGATGAGAAAACTAATACAGAATATATGTGAAGAGGAGACAAAGAAATAACAATGGGAGAAAGCAATAGCAATTATTGGGAAAAAGAAACAAATTAACTAAAGAGATTTCTAAACCAAGGTGTCAACAAAGCCACTTGTTTCGAGAATATTTTTATAGAAAAAAATTTATGATTTTGATATATAGCCTACAAGTTTTCCTATGGCTAAGAGGTTGTTTATCCATAATCTGAATTACTATAATTGTAAGAAAGAAAAGAAGTTAAAATGTAGCATTCATGTTTGTATCAAGTAAGCAAGAAAAGCAATAGCTTCAGCTTCTCCCTCCAAAAAATATGACATTAACCAAATTAATATTCTACGTGTTTGGTATCAAGAGAACAACTTTCGTAAAAGAGTTAGAGAACTTACCAAGACAACTGCATCGCGTGCTGCAAGTGCAAGAATATCCGCACATGAGACTGTAGCCTTGCATTTGGCCTCCACCTTTGATTTTATGGCGTCGATCACTTCAAAGCCTCGGACAGAGTTCTGGTTGGGTCCAGCGTTCTTCTCGCCGGTGAACTTCGAAGTGTCGTCAAGAAGTATTGATGCGTCACAACCCTAATTATTAAAAAAACACAGATTAAATTTGTTAGCTAGGAACAAAATAGTGGTTGTGCAAAATATTTTCAATCATATATGTGGAATATTTTGTTGTTGGGCTCGTGCAAAGTAATGCCGACCATCATCATCATGCATGTTTTAATTTGCGAAGATCACATGCTAAAAGAGTTCATTAATGCACACGATTTATGTCTTAAAGAATAATCGGAGGAATCCAATTAAATTAGGAATTTAAAAATGTTGATGGCAAATGTGACTTGCGACAAGTGCATATTCGTCTTTTTCCGACTAAGTATTTTTGTGATGGGATCCCAATTTGTATAAGGAAACATGTCTGCAGTTAGTTAGAGTAAGTATAAAATTGAATTATAGAAAAAAAAATGAATAGTTAAATTTTTATATATCTTACATTGACAAAGCAGTCATGGAAAAAGAGTCGAAGAATGGATGCTCCCATCCTCTTCTCCTTTGCCACAGCTTGTGCCATGGTGGATCTAACCATTCCATGTAAACTCGGACAAGTTTTCTGATAGAACTTCTCGTCGGATAGTTTGCCATAAGCACCCAAAGCAAGAAGAGAAAAGAGAGAGAACACAACAAACCTTGAGGAAAAAGCCATTGTTATGTGAAATTAATCAAGCAAAACTAACTGATTAATTAGGTTGCTAATTGAAATGGAGAGTGTTCTCTTTTGTATTGGTATATATAGTGTTGATGATCGTGGCATGCATCTTGGGGTCTGCTTGTTAATTTTTAATTTCGTAATCTCTGCCAAGCTTTTTTAATTTTTACTAACAGTTGGCAAAATAAGTTGGTGAATATTCTAAAGAGGTGACTGTCCTTTTGTTGATTATGAATGTATTTGTATCAATTATTTACAAGGTAGGCGATTGACTTCTCTAAGGCCAGAGGATATGAATGTGACCTATTAGCTATTCCATAGGCTTTTATATTGCAATGTAAATAGATTAATAAAGGTGTCAACCGAATTGGGTTCAACCTACCACTTTTATATATGTTCTAATCTAACTTGCAATTATGTATTTTGGATTTTTTTTCAGTTGACATGTGTAATTGAGAAATCATGAAACTCTTGTTAAAATTGTGTCTTTGATTCTTTGTATAATTTCATGAGAATTAGATAAGTTTAGAGATCTATCATGATTAGGAGATTAGGTCTCATCATGGTTATGAGTTTGAATCCTATTCTAATTAGGAAGTTAGACTAGAAATAGGGTTTTAGTTTCCCTATGTATATTCTACTATTATTGGAGGAAAAACCAATGAGGGGAAGAGAGCCAATATTCTTGTAATGTAGGGTTAGCAGAGAGAGTAGCCTAATTCAAGAATATTTTACGGGAGACGATGGTTTCGTAGTTTTAATCTGTGCATGCAAAAGATTACAACATTAGGAGAGGGTTTCATAGTCTTTCTCCGTTCAAAAGATTGTAAAAAGTGGGTTTTAGAAAGAAGATGAGAGTTAATTATGCATGTGAGATTGAGAGATTAAGAGACAAGAGTTGCATGGTTCCTCTTGTAGTTCTCCTGATACATAGTGGATTTCTCATATTGTTGCCCCGTGGATGTAGGTCGAAGTGTGCAACCGAACCACGTAAATATCGGTGTTCCTTCTTCTTAATTAATTGTGGTTATTTTATATCTTGTTTATTGTGGGTTGGCTTCTGAGTTGCAAAGACTGTAGTGTGCGGGGGGACTAAAATTCCCCAACAAGTGGTGTCACAGCCATGATGATGGATCCGGGAGCGAGTTCGTAAGATAAACATCATACAAAAGTGAAGATCGGCGATGAAAAAAAGGTCTTGCGGTACGTGCCTTGGACTTATGATAATGATGGCAAGTTTGCCGGAGTCGACTGAATTGATGACGTGCCTTATGTTTATCCTAAATAAGTACTAAGGTCTTTTGCATGTCTTGGGTTTTAAACTCATGAAATTGATACCAAGTTTTGAGACGTGCCCTTGTGTTTTACTCATGAAAATGATACCAAGGTCTTTGTGTTAATGGTGTGCCTTGGTTTTACTCATGAAAATGATACATATGTCTTTGACGAAATAGGTCGAATTGATGAAGATTGAGCAACGAAAACTATATATCAGCCCATCTAAAGTAATGAGGAGGCCTCAAAGTGGGCACTGGTGTTGATGTCCTGAGACACAACAGCGATATTAGAGGACAATCCCGAATTAGCGATGGGGCTTGAGTAGATATGGACTATGTGGGTCCCGTCATCTGCCTAGACGGCTGATCCCTTGTTTGGAATATAAGAGCTACAAAACAAGCACGTTAGAGGACTGGAGTTAGGTTCTCTGATGATTCCTCCGACGGTCTAGTCAGTATAAAGCTTGAGTGGGCAACCAAATGAACTGAATAAGCTCGGAGGAGGATCCTTTCTTCCGTAGGCGATGAGCCTATATATATATATATATATATATATATATATATATATATATATATAGCTGAGAGGAGCAGAAGTGTAACTGTGGCCGAGTCCAGGTAGGCAGCTGAATCGGCAAATAGCTTATATGTGTCGACTACAAATGCGATGAGTCACCACTGATCTGATCTGATAGCGATTGAAAAGATATGGAGGGTGATGAGTCATGAGGACTTGTGGCACGACCAATGATGATAATGGACAGCTGTTGGTGTGGAGTTTGAGGACAAACCACCTCTCGATTCGGCTCTGCGAGCTGGACGATAAGTACTGTCTTTTTTGTCGGCCTCGTAAGTTGTTGACCCGACTCTGAGGGAACGAGGGGGTCGACTCAAATGATGAGGTCGAAGAGTTTGTCTCAACTCGACCGTACCTGAAAAGTGATGAGTGCCCAAGCTACTCGAGTCGCCCCTAGCTAGGGTGAGCTGATCTGTTGATTAATGCTACTACGGGACACATGTCGACTCCAAGAGAATGATTAATACTTAAGTTAATTGACATAACAACCGTAGTCCAAGAGAAGGATTAATACTTAAGTTAATTGACATAACAACCGTAGTTGTTGCCATTTTTTAAAGGTTATAGATCCATATTTTTTTCATTAACTATGAAGCATATTTGACATGATTTGCAGGAGAATTTATTTATTGGTCATAAACATTGAATGCAAGTCATATTAGGGGGTGTTTTGTTCAAATGCCAAAATTTTAGAATTTGTAATATCATGGAGAATCAAATCCATGTGGTTTTATACATGCTTTAGGATTTCTAATATTTTATTTGGTTCAACATTATATAGGAAAGCAAATCCTAAAATTTGTAATATCTTGTTTTGTTCAAACCCAAATTATAGGATAACAAATTCTTAAAAAGAAAATAAGATAAATATGTTTATCTTGGTGAGGTTACTTCCCACAAAAAGATAAAATACAAATGTATAAAAGAGAAGTAAGCACACCCATTTATGAAATGTTGAATCCCAACAATTCCAACATACTAAAATTGTTGGAATGTTGAAATTGTTGGGATTCAACATTCTAAAAAATTTCTTAAAACAAACACCAAATATAGAATCTTAAAAAAAACTCATTTTTTTATCCTAAAACTTATAATCCATGCCAAATACTAAAATTTTGCTTGAACCAAACACCCCCTTAGAAACCATTATGTTAGAAGCATATGCCAAAGTATATTATAAAAGAACACATTCCACTTTTTGATTTTCCAGAACTACCTATGTTTTAGCCATAAATAAGGGTTCCAAATCATGTCAAATCAGTAAGATGGCTGACAACGAAAGAAATAGGAAATGGTGCAAAGCCATGAGTATTCTATTCATCTATTCTTTTCGGGTTGCGGGTAAGCATCTCCAAGAGCGTCCCTATCTCATGTCCTTGAGTAAATTTAGGGAGTATGAGGGAAAAATTTGGCTCCAACAAGCTCCCTATAATGAAGACTAAATATAAGGCTTATGATTTGGTATTCCAAATCAAAGATAAGAAATGACTCCTTATATTTAGTCTCAACATAAGGAGCATTGTTGGAGCAATTTTCCCCCATCCTACTCCCTATATTTAGTCTAGAACATAAGATAGGGACCATTTGGGGAGCATTGTTGGAGCACTTGCTCATTATTTGGCTCCCTATTTTCTAGGATGAGAGATTTACTCCTCAAATATAGGGAAAACCTAAGATCATTGTTAGAGATGCTCTAACTGAGCAGGATATGGTGTTCAAAGGACGCCTCTACTATAGTCTCATTATTATTATTATTATTATTAGGGACAAATATTTCTTTGGTTGCAAACAGAGTGCATTTTGAATATTTTTTTTTTTTCATTTGGATGTATAGTTACATGTATCAGGAAAGGGTAAGATCAATTATAGTGTTCTGGTATCGAGTTTTTGAGGATGTTTTTTAGATAGGCTCATGTACCTATTTGGAGTTTTTGAGTCAAATTGGAGTCTGTAATTATTCTGCTACTTTGATAACGAAATACATCTAACCTTCATGCCAAAAAGAAAAAAGAAAAAAGAAAAAAAGAGTTCCAAATTAATTAAGGAATCCCATAAATTGGTCGATCTCATTTAAAATATGTAGTCATATCTTTCATTTGTCGGCTAAGTTTTGAGCATACAGTGCGTAAACATGTACACTGAAGAACTACCTCATGAAAGTGCTGTCATTTTTCCAACACACTTAGATACCGTTTGGCAAAGGGTTAAGTGAGTGGTTAAGGAGACTTAACTCTTTCCTAGGATTTTCTTGTAACTCTAGAGTTTGTACATCTACACTTGTAATCCTAAGATTACTAATAGTAACTACACTCGTGTCCGTAGAGCCTAGAAAAAAAAATACATTTCTCAGGATTACACATGTAATTACAATTAGTATACTCAGGGTTACGCATGTAGATACAATACCCCAAGATCATGAGCTTAGTTACGTCATACCTCAGAATACTGTGTTATAATTAATCCAAACTTAAAAAGATTAAGTTGCTTTTTTTCCCAAGTTTCTTTTGTTAATGTTTGCCCCATTAGAGATTGGCCTTATATAGTGAACAGATCCCTATGGGCCTTGCTTCCATTATAGCCCGTGATTGCACCATATCAAACTCAAGCGTGCGCCTCATATTTGCTCCTTACATGGAAAACTTTTACGTATCTACTTAAACTTTCGGGTGATTTACACGAAGCGACCATGACCTTCAAGGAATTACAGCTGAAATGCGAGATAAATTTCCTTCTAGAACTGAAGAGAGAAAAGAGAGAAACGAGAAAAAAATATATATAGAAAGGCAGTTTTGCTTAGGGTTTTACAGAGACCCATGGTTATTGTTATTACTATTTTAATGGTATCAAGTGTGTGCAACTTTCTTACCAGAGGTATTAAATCTTCCACCTATAATATTGTTTGGAATCCTCTCTTACCAAGCAAGATTCAATTCTTCACATGGCTTTTATCTATGAATCGTCTCCATACTAAAGACAATCTCCTGATAAAAGGTTGGCAAGGTGATCCTTTGTGTATTTTCTGTAAATCAAATCCTGAATCTGCAGAGCACATATTCTTTTCGTGCGATATTGCATCTTCTGTTTGGAAACATTTCAGTGATTACCATCTGCCTTTTACATGGCCATGCTGTCTAGAGGATTTTATGCTATCTATTGCATCTCTGAATAAAAAGGAGGGAATTTTATGGAAATGCATTTTTCCTACAGTATGCTGGTTTATATGGTCTTCAAGGAACAAATTTGTATTTGAAGAAGTTCCATTCTCTGTTGCAAATATTATTAATTCTACCATCTTTTCTTTATATGAATGGTCAGGAGCAGGAAGAAGAAAGGATGATCTATCCTTGGCTAAAGCCTTAGAAGTAAAACCTATACCACGGCAAGGAGGTTAATATTTAAATTTCTGAAGAAGGAGGATGGCGCTGAAGCTTGCAGCGGTGTTATATCAGTTTCTTTTCTAGACATATCTTTATCTTTTTAGTAGCTTCTGATGTTGTTGTGTATATATCAGCTTTTGTTTTTATTTTGTTACATTAGTTTATAGAAAGCTTAATTTCTCTTGATCAAATGTATGGCTGGCTTTGGTTCTTATTTATATCCATGTCAACGGTGAATGACGGCAATGCCCTCTCTTCATCTTCATGGATGTTTGTAAGAAGAAGGTCATACATCTCTAACAAGAGAAATTATTTTTTCTATCTACTAATCTCTATGGATACAATTCGTATCTCGTTTTTTGTAAACATATATACTTTTGGTTTTAATGAATAGGGTTTAACCCTTGTTTTTTAGTCAAAAAAAAAAAAGTGTGTGCAACTTTTCAGTTTTATAAAATGCCACATAGCTTTGGGGGTTTTCTTCTAATTTTTTAAGTTCACGATCACACCCAAAATTCAAAGAGGTTTCCTGAAATTTACCCGGGCTCGCTTGGTATTTGTTTGAGGGGTTTTTTAGATATTAGATCATTAATATTTTGTCTTAGCCCATGACATGTTCATAATTTGGTATTTAATCCCCAAAATTACCTTAATATGCTGAGATTAGTCTTTCTGTTAGGGTTACCAGTTAAAACTCTCAATCATAGTTAGTTTAACACTAACATGGATGAGGGATTAACAAAACCACCCTCACTTATTGGAGTTGGAGGGAAGAAGAGAGGTGAAATGTGTTTAGACTTTCATTGAACGAATGCGTATTTGGAAAGCTCTCACCAGGTCAGGGTTTCGTTAACTGAGGGACATAACTGACTATTAAAGAAAATGATTAAAAGAAATGAAATAACCATAGTTTTGACAATAATACATGGAAAATAATATCAACATATTAATGTAATTCTGGGGTAAAATATCAAATTATGAAGATGTGGGGGACTAATGCAAAATACTAATAAATTAAGGGTCTAACATCTGGGTTAAAAAGAAAAAAGAAAAATGAAGGAACAAAAAACTCTCTTTTGAATGTTTTGAAAGTTGCATAATCTCCCTTCTTCTACAATCTCAAACTATGGAGAAAGAATCAGCTCATGATTTTAATGGAAAAAGAATTAAAAAACAAAACAAAACAAAACGAAACGAAAAATCCTCTTCATGACACTAACAAATTCATAAATCTCCCATGCCTTCAAAGATCAGCGCAAACTATCTCCAACTTCTTGAATCCTTAATCACCCACAAAAAACCTCTCAGCCTCACCCCAAAACTCCACTCCATAATCATCACCTCAGGCCTCCACAATGACTCGCTCCTCTCCACAAAGCTCATCACTCTCTACTCCCAACTCCAAAACATCCCTTCAGCTCAGAAAGTATTCACCCACTTCCAACCCCCCAACATCTTCATCCTCAATTCAATGCTCCGAGCCCTTTCCTCAAATGGGTTCAATCAAGAATCCATCAACTTGTTCTCCATTGAACGAAAACGAGGCCTCGAACCCGATAGCTACACATTATCATGTGTCATCAAGGCCTGTGCTTGCATTTCAGACCTCTGGCAAGGGAAATGCCTTCATCAGATGGCAGTTGGATGTGGCTTTGGATCGGATGTGTTTGTTTGTAACTCTTTGATTTCTATGTATGCGAAATGTGGGAGTTTGGAGAGTGGCGTTCTGGTGTTTGATAAAATGCCTCACAGAGATGTTGTGTCTTGGAATTCGATTGTTTCGGGGTTTTCTTGTAATGGGTTTGGGTTGGAGGCAATGAAGAAAGTTCGTGAGATGGTCAGGAATAGGTTTATGCCCGATGAGGCTACCATTGTTAGTTTGCTTAAGATCAGTTCTATCGATGAGGATATTGTTAGAGAAGTGCATTGCTATATCTTGAGACAAGGGCATGAGTCTGTTAAAATAATCAAGAATGCGCTCATTAGCGCTTATGGGAAGTGTGATCGGGTTAATGAGGCTGGTAGAATATTTGATAGTTTGAATGAAAAAGATAGAGTTTCTTGGAATGCGATGATATCTTGCTATGCTCAGAATGGATTGTTCGATGAAAGTATTGATCTTCTTAGAGACATGCAGGTCTCTGGATTGAATGTGGATGTTGTTACTTATAGCGGGATCATTTCTTCATTGTCTCAGAATAATCTTTCGAATGAAGCGATGAAAGTGTTCAAGGAATTGTTGAGTGAAGGCCTGAAGCCAGATGTTATAGCCATCGCTAGTGTTCTCCCTTCGATTTCTGGTGTTTTGTGCTTAGACTTCTGCAAACAAATCCATGCCTATTCGTACAGGCACGGGCTTGAATTTGACAGAAGAGTTCGAAATGCCCTCGTTTCAGTCTATTGCGATTGTGGTCTTGTTCAAAATGCTGAGAGAGTTTTCAAGGCAATTTTGGACAGAGATGTGATATCTTGTAGTTCAATGGTAGCAGGATACACACATAACCATTATTTTGTAGATGCCATCAACACTTATCGGGAAATGATTCGAGCTGAGATTGAACCAAACCCTATTACGATAACGAGTGTGCTTTCAGCTTGTGCAGGAGTTTCTGGACTCTGTTTAGGCAAAGAACTTCACTCATGGGCGATGAAGAAGTCGTTGGATAACCATTCCTGTGCTGGCAGTGCTCTCATCGACATGTATGCAAAATGTGGAAGAATTGCTTACTCAAGAAGAGTTTTCGATTTGATGAAAGACCGGAATGTCGTAACTTGGAATTCGATGATAGGAGGTTATGCTATCCATGGACTCGGTGAAAATGCTCTGGAGCTATTCTACATGTTACAGGAGCCCGATGATGTGAGCTTCATTGCCGCATTATCAGCTTGTAGCCATGGTGGACTCATTGAAGATGGTATCAAGATCTTCAATAGCATGAAAAATTTTAAAATTGCTCCGAGACAAGAACACTACACTTGTATTGTAGACTTGTTAGCTCGATCAGGGAGAATACAACAAGCGGTAGAATTGGTGAGGACAATGCCGATAAAGGCAAGTGATGAGATTTGGGGAGTGATTCTTGGAGCGAGCAAAATGCATTCAGATACAGAGATTGGATTTTATTCGGGCGCAAGGATACTTGAGACTGGAACCGATAATTCGGGATATTATGTGTTGTTATCGAATATGTTTGCCGGTTGTGGGAAGTGGGAGGAGGTGGAAGGGATGAGGGAGATGATGAAGGAGAAGGGAGTGAAGAAAGGTGCAGGGAGTAGCTGGATTGAGGTGGATAGCAGGTTCCATTGTTTTGTTGCAAAGGAGAGAGCGCAGCATCCTGAGTGGGAGAGATTGTTCAGGGTGTTGACTTTCTTGAATGAACAAATGAGGTGAGAGCCGCCTACAGGAATCCATTACACACTAATTTAGAGAAACATTTTCTAAAAACAAGGAGCTCATTGGTTTCAGAAGCCCTTCAGGTTTTAATTCACGTAGGATTCAGCACTTGACTGGATTTATATAGACACGCTATCCCTTTCACATTCACAGATCACAGAGACAGCCAAACAGTGAACAAAAGAAACAAACAGAAAGCTTATTGCAGTGCCACAGCCTGAACATAAGAAACAAACAAAAGCTAATTGCAATTTTGATATGGATCACAGAACTATGAGCCACAGGGTGTAACCGATATATCCTGTAGTTTTTATGCGCACCTTTTGTTATAAGAGAAGCTGACACCGTTCGCAATACAAGCGATACCCACTCTGAGAATTAGGTGATTAAGCTGTAAGAGAAGCCGACATCGGTCGCAATACAAGCCATACCCACTCTGGGAATTAGGGTATTAAGTTGAAAGAGAAGCGGACGCCATTCGCAATACAAGCGATGCCCACTCTGGGAATAAGTCAAACTGTACTAAATAAGGTGATTTAAGTTGTAAGAGAAGCCGACACCGTTTGCAATACAAGCGATACCCACTCTGGGAATAAGTCAAAGAAATCTGCAATGCATTTCAAACATTTCGAGGACTCTGCATTTTGTTTCTTTTTTTCATACATCCAAACTTAGTTGTAATGTTGTACATGCATGACGTATATCCCATGAAACTGGAACAAGTACAAACATGCCAAGAACAAATATAAGCAAAGACTTTATTTCAACGCCTCGATTTGCAGGTGATTCAGCTGAAGGAAGACTCATAACTGATTACTTATTCTTCAGAGCAATGATTCCAATGATTACGCCGACTCCAAAAAACTCATGCTAAGTTAAAATGCCTCAGGGTTGTCAAAGCTGAAGTGACTTATTTCCCAATCCCCTCTCTTTGAACCTACATCTTTAAAAAATACGTCAATCCTCATGTAGATTTTGTAACCTCATGGAAGGCATTTGCCAAGTAGCCAACATTTCCTGTGGTGACACCCGCCATGCTGTAGAATCAACAATTACGTTAATTAAAATGTAGTTTGTAAAAAGGATGCACTAAAATATGACGTCGTCAAGAAATTTATAAGATGCTAGTACCTGATACGACCATTACGAGTCATATAAATATGAAACTCATTAGTCAAGCGATCAACTTGCTCAGGGGTCATTCCACTGTAGCAAAACATCCCAATCTGCTTATAGATCACAAATTTGCAAATAATCTGCTCGTTAGAAGAAGAGAGGAATGATGCAGAAAATAATAAGAATGCACAATTACTGTTATACGCTCACATTCTCAGTAAGGCACGGTGAGTGAATGACATATGAACTTTGCAAATAATCTGCTTGTTTGAAGAAGAGAGGAATGATGCAGAAAATAATAAGAATGCACAATTACTGTTATACGCTCACATTCTCAGTAATGCACGGTGAGTCAATGACATATGAACTTTGCAAATAATCTGCTTGTTAACAGAAGAGAGGAATGATGCAGAAAATAATAAGAATGCACAATTAATGTTATACGCTCACATACTCAGTAACGCACGGTGAGTCAATGACATATGAACTAACTTAATGCCCATTGGGTTACAAAGCTACAGTAACACTGACCTGATTAGTTATATGCTCCCAGGATAGAGGTGAACCCAACTTCTCAAGGTTCTCACGGAGAGCATTTCGCATTCCGATGATGCGATCAGCCATTCCCTGAAATATGGACAGCTTTTCATTACTCCATAGATATATAATCAGAAAGAATCTCCAGAAGCACCAGTCCCAAGGGGAAATTATGTCCACCGATTTTTAAAATAAGGGGCTATTTGGTTGGCCAAAAAAACCGAAAAGGGTTTCCTAGTTCTGACATACTGACAGCAGGAAATAAAGGTCCAGAAAGTTCTCTCTTCTTGCGGTTGGTTCAACCAAAAAAAAAAAAAAAAGAGGAGCTGAAAACCCGTTCCACCTCAACAAAGGAGAAAAACCCATTTCCGAGCTCTAATGTCAGAAATGGATCAGAAATGTAATAAACCGCAATTATTTGGGGATGGTTAGGGGCTATTCTTACCGCTCTCTCCGTCTACCTCCCTCTTTTATCTGGTGCCTCCACCCCCCTCTCTTAATAATAATAATAATAATAATAATAATAATAATAATAATAAGAAGAAGCTAGCTCTGATTGAGGAAAATTTGGTGGAGATTTCACTAAGCGTTCTCTCGTTCCCACATAATTATTCCCTCATGTACTTTCAAGCCTCTGTTGCTGTTGTAGAAAAAATCCTAGAGGTCATCCAGTGGTTGATCTACTTCAGCTATAGTAAATCTTGATAATCTGATTGTAGGAGTTCATGGGCATTTTACTTGGGTTATTTTGGAGGTTGATCTTCTGCTTTGCTTCCTTGATTGTTGAATCCCCCCTAGATCCAACTGACTGGGGATCAATCTATCTGATAGGGTTTGATCTATCTGAAAGTTACCACTGAGCTGCTTTAGAGCACTGCTGAAGCACGATGAAGGAAATATTTTTTTATTACATTGCTTTGTTGATCTATGTGATTAAGTTCACATGTTTATTACATTTCTTCTTCATTTATTTTGTTGTGTTCATTATGATGGTTTTATGCCTTTGTTTGATGGAAGTATAAGGAATCCTATGAATGAGGGAACAATTTGAATTATTGGTAGCTAATTAGTCTATGCATTTTGAAGATGTTTGTGCACGGTAAAGTGGATGTTCATGTATTGTGTAAGCATTGTTATTTTGTCATATAGATTCTGTTCAATATTTAGTCCCTCTTTTGGTGTCTGTTTTCTTTTTCTTCTTTTTTTTTCTTTTTTTATCTTTTTTTAGTAATATTTGCTTTTAAGTTTTACCATGTGTGGGTTGGTAGTTATGAAAATTTGATGCAAGTATACTGTTTGTAATGAGAGATCTTTCAAAGCTGTTTGAATCTATCTATTGTTGTGAATATGGTTTCCTATTGACACAACTTATATGGTGCCATTTTCTGTCTCATTGTTTCTTTGTTGGGAATAATACTTGATTGATGGGAGCATTTTTATTAACAGCACTAAAGAGCCATCGGAATTATTTGGCTGTTGATGATTTCAACATTAGGTATGCTTACCTCTACTTCTCCCTAATTTTGTCTTATTTGGATGGTATCCTCACCATGCAGATGGGATTCAATTTTCTCATTATTGGGTTCTTCCATCCAGATGAAAGAAAAGGAGTTACACTGGATTGGTTAGGAAACCCATTTCCTTCCTTACTTTTAGGCTAACCAAACAAGTTACTCATTATTCCAAGAAATCACAAAAGAAAAAAAACCTATGGAAAGGGATTTTTATGCTGGAGACATGTTTCCTATGATTATAGCAAACCAACCAAACAGGCCATAAGTAAACAAATGACCAAAAATGTGGAATGGGTACCTTCACTTCCTTCAACCATAAACTCTTTAGCTCCGGATCACTAAGGATTATTGAGACAATGAGAGCACCATGAACAGGTGGATTACTATACATTGGCCTAGCAATCTGTTGCAGCTGACTCTTCACTGCTACTGCTTGCTTTTCATCTTCACAAAGAACACTGCAAAAAGATTTAGATCTCAGCATACAATGTTGTTTAAGATTGATAAACTCATGCATCCAGTGAATATTATGGCATGCATTTGCTTCCAGCAAGAAAAGAAAACCTAACGTTTGAACATCAGAGATACAACTGAGCATCTACTAGAATAGAAGATCTTGAAGAAAACCACAGGTAAGAATTACTCGAACAATATATTTTCTGAAAGAAGCTTCCATAATGGGAGAAATACGCACCTGAGGCATCCAACTCTTTGTCCATAGAGCCCCATATTTTTGGCATATGATTGTGCGCATCCTATCATGTGCCCATCTTCGAGAAAAATACGAATAGCTTTTGCATCTTTTTCAGGATCACCACTGGCAAAGCCTTGGTATGCCATGTCAAAGAATGGGAAATGATTCTTAACCTAATTAGCCACAAATAACATAAATTAACACACAGCTTAGGTGACTAGATACAGAAAACTTCAAAAATCAAGTGTAACTGCATTTACTTTACCTTGAACTGGTATGATATCTCCCTCCATTGTTCTTCGGAAGGATCGACTCCAGTAGGATTATGGGCGCATGCATGAAGCAAAAAGAACGAACCATTGGGTGCATTCTACAAACAAACCAAAACTTATCTAGTAAGGAAACTACACAAAATACAAACTCTCCACCCACTGACGACGGATCAACAAGGAATCAATTGATAACTATGACGTGAAACAAATTCCAATGAACTTATTAGGCCCAATAAGGGAAGCTTGATCACATGAAGTCTCAAGTAGGTGCTCATAAATTCTTTGACCATATATTATATAAGTAGTGAGCGGTCTTTCACAATAAGAAGTTCTCGAACATTCAGAAGATTGCTTAGAGATAATTTAATTATTATTAGCAGTGGTCGATACTGTATTATGATTCAAGATTGACTACTAATTTGCTGTAGGTGAGCATACCTTAACATCATCAATCAGTGCTGCAAAGTCTAGTCCCTTTGTTTCAGGATGGTAGTAGTGGAAGGTCCTCTGTGGAACATGTGCATCTCTCCAGATGTTATGATGACTATCAAAAATACATAGTTAATTAGTGTTTCTTATTTTGGGAAAGACCATGAAAAAGTTATACATATGAATGTAGCGACTAAGTTAAGGGGAATACAGATTGATAGAGGTCAGGGATCATAAACGAATATGTAGAGCACAACTATGAAGCACGGACACGGACACGGCGACACGGACACGACACGGACACGGATACGGCAAAACCCCAAAAAATAGGATACGGCGACACGGCTAGATTTTTTAATATTATTATTATATATAGATCAATATTGAATTAAATTCCTATTACATTTTCATATTTTTTGTTATGTAAAGTGGGGATTATAAATAAGAAACTAATGGAAAGTGTGTCTGTTGGTGTTGCAGGTGTGAAGTAAGACGTCGGGATGACAATGATCTCTTGGAGAATTAAAGATAATAATGTTAAAGAAGATAACAAAGAATTACTGTCCTAATTAACACCCAACTGTTTTACCCTAATTAACAAGCAACAGCAAAACAGTAAGCAGAAATCACTATACTAGTTAACCCCCAACAGTAAGACAGTAACCAGAAATCAGTATACCAGTTAACGTCGAACAGCAACACAGTAATCTAAGATCACTATACTAATTACCCCCAACAGCAGAACAGTAACAAAAGAAAATAATTTTAAAACAGCAAATCAGCATGGTGGGGGGCAGCAGAACAGTAACAAAAGAAAATAATTTTAAAACAGCAAATCAGCATGGTGGGGGGCAGCAGAACAGTAGCAAGAAAATAATAATTTTAAAGAGCAGCATGGGGCAACATCACTTTAAAATGAGCGTGGGGTTATGTGCGACATTTGAGAGAGAGAGGGAGAGAGAACAGGAGTTTGTCGGATGAGTGGGAATTGAGTGGGGGTCTTTCTGGGGAACGGAAAGTTCACGGGGGCTTTTGTGTGGTGAGAGGGAGATAAAAGAGAGAGAAGGAGAGAAAGAGATAAGAGAGGGAAAGGGAGAATCGGAAAGAGAGAGATCGATCGTACTTGCGAGAGAGAGAGATCGACTGAGAGAGAGAGAGAGAGCACGACTGACCTTGGATGATCGACGATGACGACGACGAAGCTGACGGGGATGATTGACGACGATGAGGACGTGACTGAGAGCTAACGACGAGGACGAGACGAGGACGAGGGCGAACTATTGATCAGGTAAGTTTTGATTTCTGACGAGTGACGGCTAGGGTTAGGGTTTTTGGTTTCTTTAACTTTGAAATTGGGTTTCGGGTTTGGGTTTCAAATTCTGGTTTTGCCGTGTCGCCCTCAACTTCGCCGTGTCGCCCTCAACTTCGCCGTGTCGACTAGAGCTGACCGTGTCGACGCCGTTGATGCCGTGTCCGACGCGTGTCGAACGCGCGTCCGTCCCCGACAAGCGTCAGACACGGGGACGGGGGGAGTTTTCACGAGTCGGTGCTTCTTAGGAGCACAATAATGGAACTTAATAATAAGAAGCATAACTTACTTGGCCCAGGTCGGTACAGGTATATAAATTTGAGAGTCAGGCAAAAACCGTTTCTGAAAGTCAGCAAAAAGCCGGCATGCACCAGTTCCTGAAAGAGTTTGCACTGCTGCAATATGTTTATCTTTTATGAACTCAGAATTCTCCCCATATGCTAGCTTCAGAGATTCCTCAACCATGTGCATGCTACCACCCATTGGCAAATATTCCCTGGATCACAAATTTCAAAGAATTTACATTTAACACAAATGTACACAGCTTCTGTTCCTTAGATCTAAACCAAGGTTGCACCTTCAAGTTTCAACTTTTGATCTCAGGTCATGACATCAGGTGAGGACATTCTCATGGAACATAAGTCAGGAAAAAAAAATACCCAACCTTCATATCTTCCCCCACAATAACATCGACATATCATATGCATAATTTGTTATGGTTTGCTGGGTTACAGCTTTTACCAGAATTAAGTGCCTTCTAATGATTTATCTCTATGAGCAATTTAATCGCCTAACAATATCTTAGCCTTCCATCTGAGTATAATTTTTATAATAAATTACTAGAACTGGTCTTCCACATAAGTTGATTAGTATGACGGTTAGAAGGCATATGTATAAATTTTTTTTTCATGATTATCAGGCTAATAACGAATGGGCTTGTAGCAATGCATATAATGAATGGGCTTGAAGCCACTGGACAGGCAGAGTATATTTTTCTTTTTAAATCAAAAGATCAAAGCCAGGATCAATTAAACAGTAGTTCTCTACGTTAGGCATCATGGAAACTTATAAGATACTTTTATTGTAATTCATATACAAGTTTTAGCCAGAAAAGTTAACACATAAACGCCTTTGCGCAAACGTCAGAAGATAGAAAGAATAAATTCCGCAATGGTCATACATGTCAAGTAGCAAAAATGCAATGCTCAAAAAGTGGATTCTACGGGACCAAAAGCATGGACATGTTGACACTAGCAAGAATTGACAGGATTGTGATGCTAGCTAAAGCAAAATCACCCATATATGAATCGGATAATAATAACCAGCAAAAAAAATTACTAAATCAAGCGCCTTTATCAGAAATATACTGAAGAAATATGATAAATAACACAAGGCAAAAAGTACAAGATAACCAAAGCACAAAGGTTAGCAATTAGTTTACATGTTGAGATTTCCGGCAACTCTCCTTTCAGCTTCCCTAACACAATCAAGAACCACCGGCTTCCCATTATCATCACGATAAGCTCCCTAACAAAAAATAAAATAAATAAATCTAAAAATAAATGAAAGTAAAAATAAACATAATTAAAAGAATGAAGATCCAATTGTGTGGCAAATAGAAATAGCATTAAGGGGATTGTTTGGTTGACAGGAAATAGAGCCGCAACAAATGCTACACTCAAATTTCTACTTCCAACATTTGGTCAGCAACAAGAAAGTCGGGAATGGTAATTGAGTTTACAATTTATTTTTAAAAAAAAATGCAATACTTTGATGTATTCCTATTATTAACTTGAAAGATTAATGTCCCGTAATCAATTTAGCTGATTTTTTTAATTAAAAAAATACTATATTTGTTACAGTTAATTCAGCTGCAAAAAAGTAGCAAGTCCTCTTATTAATTGGAGAAAAAAAAAACTGAAAAATAATGTCACGCCAGCAAGTCAGTCCACTTCAAATCAAAAGATAAAGATCATTTTACAAATATAGAGAAACAAACACTTGACTTGCAATAAAAACCCATCATTTCTTGCAACAAAATTACCTATGTTTTGCAACTAATCAATCAAACATTGAACATGGGTTTAAAAATAATTTAGTAAGACAAAAAGACAGGCATCCATACTACTACCCATTTGAGGTCAGTTTCTGGCATCAAATACTAATAAAATCTAAGATAAGAAAACCTTGCAGAAATGGTAAGTGAACTTACAACTCCAACATTAACTTTATCAGGGCTAGGATCCGCAAGAAAAGCCTCGGTAACTCCAAGGATCGGATCCTTCGGAGCTGCCTCCACCTTGGACCACCAAGACGTCGCCATGGATCGAGCTCCAGAAGCAGCAAGATACCTCCTTCTCATGACCCCTCTCAAGATCGCAGCTCTCGAAGCCATGGATCGTGCTCTCCAGAAGCAAATTTGGGAGCGAACGAGACCAGAGAGCGAGAGAAATGGGCAGGTGAGAGGGGGGCAATTACGGAATCATCCGCTGCTTTTTGTTGTTGTAGATGTCGATGGAGTCAGCTTTTGGTCTGTCCGGTTGAGCTTTTGTGGTGGGTTGACGAAATTACCCCTATGTCTAGATAAACACGATGAGCTCACGAGGGAGAGTTGAGCCGTGTGCCGGTACGAGAGTTCGTTGGGAGAACAAATGGGCTGGCTCGGTTTCATTTTTGTACAAATTGGGCCCGATCCTAAGTTTTCTTTGAGCGTTACTCTAGAAATGATAAATGGGCTGGGATTTGTTCTGCGGCGGGTTCCGTTCGGCTTGCATCTTTTCAAGGTTAAACTTCAGAAATCCACCCCTAACTGTGGACGATCATCAGATATCATATCCCCCTCAACTTTCCAAAACTAGTGCAGCTCCCAACAGGACCAACCCCACCCCCGGGGTACCCAACCCAAAAAATAAAAATAAAAATAAAAATAGACCTCTCTCACTTTCAGGGTTATCTTAAAACCTTCTTCAACTATAAACTTTTTTCAATAAAAACCCCTATGATCGTGTTAAGCAAAATTTTCACATGGGTAGGAAAATTACACAGGGTGATTTTTCACCAGTGAAGACTATGGTTTGGACTTTTAAAAGAATTTTATGAAAAATGTTGAAATTTGAAGCTGTTTTGGTAACCCCTAACCTCAATTTTACTTAAAGGGTGTTTTCTGATATTTTGAAAAGTATAAGAAGTCATCTGATTATTGTCGAAAGTTAAGGGGGTTTTCCTAGATGTTTAGCCTTCCTCACGCTTGGGAACCTATTTATCGAAGTAAAATTAATCAAAACGCGTCACTCAACAATAAAAGTAGAGGAGTAAGCTTAAGACTATAAGGGGTCTATCTGCAATTAAGGAACTCTTATTTGTAGTCATAAAATTAAAGAACGAGAAAAACGCATCCTTTCCTTTACTCCAAATGATACCTACCCTTAAAATGTTAGCTACAAACCTACATTGGTAAGCCAAAATATTTCCAAGAAGAATTGATTGACAGAGAGCCAAAAGCTTCCCAAGAACAAGCAAGATCACAGCAATATGCATAGTCTTCATGTTGCTTATTGGGGGAAATCACATTCAATGTCAACTGCAAAGGTTGAAGACTTCTTAATAGCTTTGATTCGGGAACCACATTAATTTTATAATGATATGCTAAATTTTTGTCACCAGCTGATGAGGAAGTAAACTGATCCTCCATGATTCAGGCATGCGGTTCTATAAATTTATCAATGTATTACTTTCCCTGGGATTAAGATTGGGATTAATAATCCTATGATTAGGAGTTAATTTCATGTTTACTTGAACATGGGATTAGGATTGATCTGGGATTAGGATCTAGAGCAGATTAGGAGTGGTAAACGATCGAATCGAATCGAATCGAATCGAATACTAAGATGTTCATTTGTTTAAAATTATCGAATTCGAATGCAGACTCTAATATTCATATATCTAGTTTTTCGAATTCGAACTCGAATACTTGGTATTTGATGAAATGCTCGTTAGACTTATTCGTATTAAAAAAATTAATATTTTCGCATTTAAATTTTTGTTATTTGCTGTTTGACATTGTTTTATGAACCATAACATGCATTCTTTCATGGATAGTTGGTTATTTTCATAATTTTAGTTAAAGTTGATAAATTTCAGATTAGGCATCCATTGTTGTGCTTGTAGTCTCTCTAATTCCTTGTGATATCCTTGAAAGTTTATATCATGTATTATGGTCACGCTTTAGTTTACTTGTTGTCATCATATGGTAAATAATTGATTACTGTTTCTCATAACTTATTGGTACATCTATGACATTAGCACAAAACTCATTTGATTCAACGTATGTTATATTATGTGATGAAGTCGTGATGAAGATATATTAAGCATGTGAATGTAGGCGTCTAAAAGTGCTTATAGGTTTCCACACGCGGCTCGAGACAAAGAGAAGACGATGAACGTCACTATCCGAGTCACAAAAGCTTATTTGAAGTCGACAAGTACATGAAGTGAGTCAACGAACTGTGTGAAGCAACGAAACTTCAGAATAACAAAAATATAAACTGATCGGGAGCTACACTTCTTTTACGAAACACGAAACGCCCCTCGTGTCCCATCTACTCCACATGTCATTCAATCATGGGAGCATGTAGATCTTCTCGTCAGATTTCCAACGCATATTGAATCGCGCAATTCTGAGTTTGGACGACGAAAATACGGCGGAAACGGACGGGACGCGCGAAACAGTGCCCCGGACCTTAGCGGAGACACCAGAGGTGTCTTGGCCGAGGCCAAGACACCAGAGGTGTCTCGGACAAGGCCGAGAAACCCGTGGCGTCTCGGCTTGGGTGTCTCAGCCGTGGCCGAGACACCCCAAGTGTCTTGGCCGTGGCCGAGATACCGCGGGTGTCCCAGACCTCAAAAAGTTGTTTTTGCTGTTTTTGAGCTGTTTTTCGATCGTTATCCGTCTGAATTTATTCTAACTGACCCAATGTTATCCAAGAACATGATAAAGTGGTTATAACAGAAGATAAGAGTGAATCGGTCGTTCTTATCCATAAACGGAGGTCCCAAAGCCTATAAATATAGCCTTGGGGCCTTCATTTGCACAGATCTGGAATTCTCGAGCGTCGGCAAAGCCCTACTGAATTAGAGACTGAGGGAGCCACGAATTTTAAAGAGGAGGAGGAGATCTGATCGAGTTCTTCGACATAAAGAAGAAGAGTTCGTCAGATCTACAGTTCCCGGTTCCTTTCCTTGAGATCGTACCTAGCTGTGATCTCGAGAAGAGTGGTTATTTCGCTGTTGTCGAGATAATCGCTTCGGTTTCTTGATTCCTTTGCGAATCAACGAAGCGTCGGATCGACCTGATCATTTGGTAGTCCACGGATATCAACGTCCCCATCACAGGTAAAGATCCTACGCAAGTAGCGGGAGATAAACGTCTGTTGCGTTTGTTTGAGGAAATTGTAGCTCTTAAATTTTTATTGTGTAAAGGTCTTATAAAAAGATTATTTCTTTTGAATTTATTTTAATGCCTAAATTTGTAATGAATTCGTCAATGAAAACAATTTTCACACCAAACAAGCTGGCGATCATGGTGGGAGCCAACAGCTTTACTGCTAAGGTTGTCGTGCTGTAACCGACGATTAAGATCCCTGTGACTAAAGAGGTCGAATACGAGTTAGACCAACAGAAGTTCAAGGAGTACGTCTCCTCCTCCTCCTTTAGATCCGCCTCTCCTCGCAAGTGCAGGAAGGTGTCCTCCTCCCGGAAGATCCGCTGGTCATCAGGTTTGAAGACCCAAGAAGGCGATCTCCCCGCTAGCGTTGCTGCTGTTGCACCTCACAACGATCCGTCGTCGTCCAATGAAGCCAAAGCCGCAAATCCGGACACCTCCTCCATTAAGGAGTTGACTGTTGAAAGTACGCCAATTTTATCGAAGAGGGCTCATCAAAGGCACCGCCAACGTCTCGCCCGCCAATTTTCTAAGGTTTCAGAGCAAGTGGATGGAATCCACTACTAAGTGGATCTGAAGTCCAGGAGATGCCAAGTGACTAAACCATCGCCACAACAAGTTTTGGGGTCCTCCTCCCAACCGTCAACTGACAAATGAGTTCGTGTCAAACGAATCCGTTCTACTCTCGAGGAGCTCATCCAGAAGTGTCGCGTACTTCTTTCACATGCCTGGATCCTTGTGCATAAAGCACAAGGATTACAAAAAGAAGAGGTGTTCAAAATTCCACTAAGATCTAAGCAGGTTTAGGTGCCGAAGGCCAAGTCAGCGCTTCTACCCGACAAGAGACACCGGTCGTGTCTTGCTCGATTCCAGATCCAAATCTGGTTCCCAACTTTCGTCAAGTTCAGATCTCACTCCTTCTAATCTAGCACCTCCGATGAAGCTCCGCGAAAGTATGGACATATCCAAAAGCAAGAAAATAATGGTGAATCGCCTAGGTCCTTTGCACGAAGATCGAGACAAGGTTCCCGTTAGAGAACGCTTGGGCCCAGGGGAAGAACACCGAATAACTCATCGAGCTGGGGGTCGCACGCGCTTTTGCAACAATTTGAAAGCTTCTTATAATGGGAAAACCCTTATTACTAATCGCCTCGGACTGCGTGTCGAAGTCCAGGAGCCCGTTAAGATCCCACGCTTACAAAGACGTAACGCCAAACGTGTGGCTCTTGAAAATGCTAACAAAGCGTTATATCCCCAGAAGGAAGTGTATTCATCTGACGATTATAATGTTATACCTGGGAAGTTGTTCCAACACACGATAGGCTGCTCCGGCAATCATACCGATAACTTGTACTATCGAGCTGGGGGTACAAACAAATCTCGACAGAGAAGTACGCGGGAAGCGGACTCTCACTATCTGTGTACCAAAATTATCAGGGTAGTATTATCAACGTGTAGCTGCCCTAAGACCGCTCCACAGAGGGTCTCGGTATTCCAAAGACTTTCCTCTGAAGCATCTAAGCCAAGACGTTTCCGTAAGAAACGATCAGCCGTTCAAAATGACGAACTTCCAAAAGTCACAATTAACATGGATGATAGAGGAAAGTCAACTCGACCTTCTAGTTCTGACCCGCTCATATCGCATCGTCTAACCCGACTGCGATTAGGAACTATTAGGCAAAGGGATTATCAGATAATGCAGAGGGGATTATCCTCAGATGATGAAGTATAAGATGTCAACTCTGCAATCGCTTCTGATAATACGGTATCCGGCCTAAGACAATCCCGCGATGTACTTATGGTCAACACCGAGCAAATGGTCAAAATTATCGAGGATGCTTTGGCTAAGCAAAAAGAGAACTTTAAGTTCGAATTGGAAATGGTCATGATACGGATGAAGGAAGAACATGACCAACAGATTCGAGCTCTGTCCAATCAACTTGGTGAACCCAGCCATCGCAACATTGTTAACCAAGCAGGTAGCGATTTAGATGTGGACGAACACCTCGATGAAAACAACCCTCTAGCTGATCAAAATGCTAGGGGTGGTCCCATCGAAGACAACAACGCCGGGGGTGGCCGCATTATTCCTATCAGACATCATCCAAAGCATGATACAGAAGAGGACGAAAAGATGAAAGACCTTGAGAGAAAAATCAACGCTCTGATGTCTACTTTGAGTTTTTTTTTGCAACTGGAGATAGAATATAAAATTCTTCCTTTCCAGTACTAGGTTCGTCTTTGCCCCAAGAGAAGACACCATCCTTCAACTCTAAAATCCGTATTTTACATACAAGAGGAATTTTATCCCGAAGCCTAAAAAGGGATAAGTTAACGCCTAACACGCGTTGCTAGTTTAGTCTTTCACCGATTGAAGAAGACACCAGAATCTAAGTCTAGGGACTTTTATCCCGAATCTTAAGTAGAGATAAGTCAACGCCTAACACGCGTTACCGGTTTAGTCCTTTACCGATTTAAGAAGACACCAGAATCCAAGTCTGGGGACTTTTATCCTGAATTCTAAGTAGGGATAAGTTAGCATCTAACACGCATTGCCGGTTTAGTCTTTTACTGATTGAAGAAGACACCAGAGTCCAAGTATGGGGACTTTTATCCCGAATCCTAAGTAGGGATAAGTCAGCGCCTAACACACGATTGCCGGTTAGTCCTTGACCGTAAAAAGGACAAAAGCCCACACATTAAGCATTGTGGCAGATTGTTATTAATAACTCCTAAAATCCGTGCCTTACACGCGCGAGGAATTTTATCCCGAATCCTAAGTGGGGATAAGTCAGCGCCTAACACGCGTTACCGTTTTAGTCTTTCACCAATTAAAGAAGACACCAGAATACAAATCTAGGGACTTTTATCTCGAATCCTAAGTAGGGATAAGTTAACGCCTAACACGCGTTGTCGGTTTAGTCTTTTACCGATTGAAAAAGACACCATAATCCAAGTCTGGGAACTTTTATCCTGAATACTAAGTAGGGATAAATCAACGCCTAACACGATTTGTCGGTTAGTCTTTCACCGATTGAAGAAGACGCCATAATCTAAATCTGTGGACTTTTACCCCGAAGCCTAAGTAGGATAAGTCAGCACCTAACATGTGATTGCCGGTTAGTCCTTGACTGTAAAAAAGGACAAAAGCCCACACATTCGACATTATGATAGGTTGTTATTAATAACTCCTAAAATACGCATCTTACACGCGCAAGGAATTTTATCCCGAATCCTAAGTAGGGATAGGTCAGCGCCTAATACGCGTTGTCGGTTTAGTCTTTCAACAATTGAAGAAGATACCAGAAATCCAAGTCTGGGGACTTTTATCTCGAAACCTAAGTAGGGATAAGTCAGTGTTAGGTCTCATGTTATGAGCCTACATCTTCTAATCTTGTTTTGATGATTACAAACAATTCTTAATATTGTTTGTCTAGTGTTTATGTTTCCTATTAGGTATTCTAGACAAACAATGTGTTGGAGGATGGATGGATTGCGCCATAACGATCATATTAAATGGAGGTTGGCAGAATTGTGGAGTGAAGCATTGCTATTCAAGTTAAAGATCCAAGTCAAGCTTCATCCGCAAGTGTACCAAGTTGAGCTCATTAAAGACCTTCATCAAGCTTGGGTATATTTAGTTTAGTTTTTATATTATGTGTGTTGGTACTCTAAACTCAATCATATACACACATACACGCTTTGATTTTTGTTTTGTATATATATAGTTATATATATACATATAT
>BQKN01064817.1:234414-256177 GCA_022839385.1 Asparagus kiusianus
TGAGCGTTGAAACCGATATTGTGTGGTGTAAGCGTTTTCGGGTGATCATTGAAAACCCGGTGTGATAGTGGATTTCTCCCCGAGAGTGGGGAGCGGAGACGTAGGACGGAAGGTCCGAACTCCGTGATCATTTGCTTGTGTTTGAGTTGCATTGGCGTTCATTTATACTTGTGCTCATCGCCTATTGCATCTAGTTTATTTCATCCACTATATTGTTCACCCTTGTGTTATTTATATATCCTTGCACATATATTATTCATATCTCTTGTGCTAGGATATATTTATTAATAAGTTTTTAATTTGGCATAAATCGGTTTAGATTAGCATTAACCCTATTCACCCCCCCTCTAGGGTTCTTTCCTAGCGGCATTGGGGTACTTTCAGTCAGCACCTAACACGCGTTATCGGGTAGTCTATTCCTGTGAGAAAGATGAAGTCTATGTATTTAATATCGTAGTACTAAGAGAATTACTCTTTTAGCATAACGTTACGTACAGAATGGACTTAAACAATCTACATGCTACTAGCCCGACTCAAACGGTAGTCGGTAAAGGCTCATCAAACCCGTTGATAGCTGAGGGTTTGCCAAAAATCCTATAAAGGCAAGAGTCATTGACACAGCAATTTCATTAGTTAGTCTCGTGACTTGAGTATCCAACAAACTTCAGGATTAGATCCATACATACAGATGAATCAGCTTTAACAGTTGGTCCTGCAACCTTGACATTTGGGACTGCTACGCTCCAACGTCTTAAGAGCATAAACTGTATAGACACCGGTCAACGTATTGTGACAAAAGTCAGTGTCGATCGATGCGAAACCCTAAGGTCAATGTCAGTCAACGCCAGTCAATGTGTTGTGATAAAAGTCAACGCCGATCGACGCGAAACCCTAAGGTCAACAACGATCAACGCGTAACCCTAGGTCAACGCTAGTCAACACGTTACGATAAAAGTCAACATCGATTGACGTGAAACCCTAAGGTCAACATGGTCAACGCATAACCCTAGGTCAATGCTAGTCAACGCGTAGCCTCAGGTCAACGGCAATCAACGCGTTGTGATGAAAGTTAATGCCGATCGATGCGAAACCCTAAGGTTAACGTCGGTCAACGCATAGCCCTAGGTCAACGCCGGTCAGTGCGTGGTTCTGGGTCAATGTCGGTCAACGCGTTGCGACGAAAATAATCAATTTAAAGTCAACTTAATGACACAAGCCAAAACCAACTCAACAACTTCGATTCGAAACTTTGATGATAGCCAGACGATAAACACAGCGCCGGAAGAACTTCAGCTATTCATCAAAATAGACTAAAAATCGAAGAAGTCAAGAATCGAAGCCAACTATAGGTTCATTCACACCGACTGAAGGTTGGACCGATCACATCCAAAGTATTTCAGGCTCTTCTATAAAAGAACTAGACTGAAACACTTTGGAGGGGGTATCTGTAGGCATCTAAAAATACCTATAGGTTCCCGTACGCGGCTCGAGATAGAGAGAAGACAATGAACGTTAAGTATCCGAGCCACAAAAGCTTATTTGACGTTGACAAGCCCATGAAGTGAGTCGATGAACTGTGTGAAGCAACGAAACTTTAGAATAACGAAAACACGAACTGATCAGGATCTACGCTTCTTTTACGAAACACGAAACGCCCATCGTGTCCCGTCTACTCCACATGTCATTCAACTGTGGGAGCTTGTAGATCTTCACGTTAGCTTTCCAACCATATTGAATCACGTAATATTGAGTTTGGACGATGAAAATACAACGAAAACGGATGGGACGCGGGAAACAATGCCCCCGACCTTAGCGGAGACACCGTAAGTGTCTCGGCCGTCGCCGAGACATCGTGGGTGTCCCAGACCTCAAAAAGCTATTTTTTCGATCGTTAACCGCTTAAATTTGTTCCAACTGATCCGATGTTCTCCAAGAACATGATAAAGTGGTTATAACTGAAGATAAGAGTGAATCGGTCGTTCTTATCTGAAAACAGAGGTCCTAAAGCCTATAAATGTAACCCTAGGACCTTCATTTACACAGATCTAGAATTCTCGAGCATCGGTGAAGCCCTGCTGAATTAGAGACTGAGGGAGCCACAAATTTCAGAGAGGAGGAGATCGGATCGAGTTCTTCAACATAAAGAAGAAGAGTGGTTATTTCGCTATTGCCGAGATAATCGCTTCGGTTTATTGATTCCTTCGCGAATCAACGAAGCTCCGGATCGATCTGATCGTTTGGTAGTCCACGGATATCAACGTCCCCATCACAGACTCAATTAGGTTATGACTGTGTTGAGCTCATTGAGGTGTTGTGCTACTGACGCGCCTTTCGCAATTCTCAGATTGAATAACGGCCGCATCAAATGAACTTTATATTGACCTTCTTGTTTTAATGATGTTTAACAAACAATTTACTTCTAATGTTGTTTGTCTAGTATTTTTATTTTCGTATTTATTCTAGGCAAACAACGAGTTGGAGGATGGATGCTTCAACGATCATATCCAATGAAGGTTGGCGGAATAGTGGAGTGAAGAAATGTACAATTCAAGTTGAAGATCTAAGTTCAAGCATCATCCGCAAGTATACCAAGTTGAGCTCATTGAAGACCTTCATTAAGCTTGGGTAATTTAGTTTAGGAGTTTATATTATGTGTGTTAGTATTTTAAGCTCAATCATATACACACATACACGTTTTGGTTTTGTATATATATAGTTATATATATACATATATGTTTTGGTTTGATAGTTTTCAAGTTTTAATATGAAATAGTTTAATATAATTAGAAAACATATTTTTATTTCATACTTATATGCATATATATGATTTCATCAATATCAATTTTATTTAGTTCAATGAAACCATGTTTTAGTGCATTATATGTGTATTTTGATAAAATACTACATTCATTGTTTATAGACTTCATAACAATAGTTTACATCTTTCTTCAAGTCTATAAAATCATTTTGTAAAGTTTCAAAACATGGTTTAGCTAAAATGTCAAAACTCATGTGTTTACATTTTTGTGTTTTGGACCTCCTTACAAAATGATGATATTTTACATTTGGGAAGTCCTTTTTGAAAACCAGTTTTTACAGCATGTGTATTATCATGTCTACAATTATTTCCTAAAGTTTTACATTTTTATGAATTTATTTTATATTTTTAAACAGGGTTTCAAAATCATCAATCTGCTTTCAATACCTGTATTTTCATATATCCGTTCACGGTCGACTGTCACGATCGACCGCACGTGAGTTTTTACCTGCGGAGTCAAACAGAAACTTTTGCGGTCGACCGCCACGGTCGACCGTCAGCTCGAATTTTTCCACGGTCGACTGCCATGGTTGACCGCCAAAGTCTCTGGAAAATTCTCAGCCTCGAAAGTGGCTCGCGGTCGACCGCGAGATTTTCATGGTCGATAGCTATTCACTCCAATGGCTAGTTTTGGTACAGAATCAGATTTCTGATTCTTGGGTTTTTTGGTCTTTTCCTTTGGGGTTTTGACTGAGATTTTGGGAGGCTATAAATACCCCCTTGCTCTCATCCTTCATAGCAATCCAAGAAGTTTTTAAACAAGTTTTATAAGGGTGTTTAAGTGGGTTTATGTTTGGTTTAAGTTTGTTTAAAAGCTTTTAAGCATTTGGAAGTTTGATTTTGTGAAGATAACCTTCACAAGAGTTTGAGGAGATTATCTATTGGTGTTTCAGCATCCAACTACTCTTCCTCTACCTCTTCATCTATTGAGATTTTTTCTAAACTCTTTTCTAGCTTTACATTTGCTTAGTTATTTGATTATTATTCTTTAAAGCTAGTTTTATATTAAGTTTAGAATTGATTTTATTTTTTTCATTGCTTACACACACAACCATTGAGCTTATTGTATTTACATTCATAGTATAATTTTGGTTGTGGGGAGTTATAACAATTGAGAGTGAGCTATATTAAGTTCTCATCTATTGTAGAGAAAAAGTTTATTATTTGTTATAATTGCAAGATTGTAAAGTTTTCGGTTAGGTAGAAAACTGAGTGTGAGGAGTGGACGTTGATCGGTGAACGTTAAAAACCGACATTATGAGTGATTGTGTACGTTGATCGGTGAGCGTTGAAAACTAACATAGTATGGTTATAAACGTTATTCGGGTGAGCATAGAAAACCTGGTCGTGATAGTGGATTTCTCCCTGGGAGTGGGGAGCGGAGACGTAGGACGGAAGGTCTGGACTCTGTGATCATTTGAGTGTGTTTGAGTTTGTCATAGGTGTATTTGCTTATGCATTTATCTTATATCGCCAATTGCTTATTACTCTTGTATATTTTGCCCTATCATATTTGTAGTTTGATTATATCACCCTTGTGTTAGTTTATATATCCTTGCATATATCCCATAGTATATCTTATTGCTAGGATATATCCCTTTGGTCATATTGCTTATCCTAGCTCATATATCTTGTTATATTTCATACTTGCTAGGATAACTTGTTAATAGTTTTTAATTGGCATAAAATCGGATTAGATTAGCATAAGACCCTAATCACTCCCCCTCTAGGGTCTAACACTTTGTTTGTAGCTGATGGCTTCTCATACATATTTGAGAGTGCTGCCTTAAGACCCGTCGTGGTCTTCTCCTTCGCTATGTTGAACGCAACATTACGAGTCAACATCAATCTAATAACACCGAGGGCTTGTCTGTTTAGAAGGTTCCACTCATCCTCCTTCATGGACTCCGGCTTCTTCCCCGAAAGTGGTTGATACAAATTTTTCTTATACAAATAATCCTCTATTTTCATTTTCTAGAATCCGAACTCTGTTCCATCAAACTTCTCAAGTCTCACTTTTCCTTCATCTACGACCATCGTTCCCACTTGAATTTGACTTCCTCTAAATCGTTTTAGGCTCTGATACTAGTTGTTGGGAATTTACACCGAACACCCTAAAACACCAGAAACACAATGTATGGTGTAAATTTGATTTCCCGAAAACAGGGAACTTCGTTTGTATTGATAAGAAGGCTTATTACAAACTAATGATCAAATGTTTACAACAGAAGCAGAGGGAATGCCCTCTTTGTTTAGTGTGGGGACTTTTCGGTAGCTGTAGGACGCTTCGCTCGGTGCTCGTGCCGAGTCTGCTTCCCTTGGACGGTTTGATCGGGGTTGCTGGAGAGAGCTTCAGTACTCAGTAGAAGCTCAGGTTGACGGAGTTCGGATCTTTTGGCTTGCCGGTGATCGGGGCTCGGAGCTGGAAGATGACGCTGCGGTGCAAGGCTATGCAAAGAGTCTCCTTTTTCCTCTTCCTCCTTTGATCAATCTATCAATTGATGAATCAATCTATCGATCTATTGGCCGATGCTTCTTCAGGTTGCTGAAAGAAGCTCTTAAATGGGAGAGAGATAGTTTGGCTGCTCCTTGAATTATGGGATGTGACCATACACTGTTCAAAGACATCCTACTGCCCCTCTGTACCACAAACGGTCATTCGAGGAACCGCATGTTACATCACATCGCGTAGGAGTGGGAAAGCCACTCCTCGTATCCGTGACAGCGGCTGCCAGATACTTGAGTGGATCAAGCCAGCTCATCGAGCGCCGGCGGCTCTTGCTCTCGGTTTGGAGAGTAGGGTAAGCCGCATTTATGAGGGTGCAGGCTGCTCTGATGCCTGTCCGATCACTTACATCCTGAGCCACCGGGCGACCGCTTGACGGTCCTGGGACACTGTGCCCTCTCCCTATGCCTCAATAGGAGCGGGAGAATGGATGTTTCGTACCCGAGTGGGTTTGGGCAGCTTGCTGCATGCCGACGGCTCCAGCTCTCGATTCTGATGGGTGAGGTGACCCGCATTTATGAGTATGCAGGCCGGTCTGGCGCCTGTCTTGTTCGCTTGAATTACGAACGGCCGTCTGATGAGTCTGAAGCACTGTGCTCTCTCCCCTCGCATCGCGGGAAGTAGGGGAGGCTTGTCCCTGGAAACCCGGCTTTCGACTCACGTAGGTGAACTTGGACCTCTGTAAGCTATTTGGCATATGAGGGCGGATTTGGACCCCCCGCAAGCGGATTTGGCATATGAGGGCGGATTTGGACCCCCGCAAGCGGATTTGGCTCATGAAGGCGGATTCACCCTACTGGTGAGCCCATGTGATTAGGCGTGTGAGGGCCAATGTGGGACTTGTGCGCCATCGGGTCCGTTTTGTGGCTACACTCCATTCTTCATCTAAGTGGATGGTCTTGACTTGTGGGCGAATTTGCTCGTTAGTCCGCCACGGTAATTTTTACCGTCTACAAGACCCCCTTCAAAGTTTTCAGACCAAAATCGGCTTACGTGTGGTCTGGAATACTTTGAATAGAAGTTTTGGGCGGACTAAGTGCCCTTTAGGATTTTCAGCAAACCCTCAGCTATCAACGGGTTTGATCTGCCTTTACCGATTACCGTTTGAATCGGGCTAGCCATACTATTCCCCTCAGTATGATGAGTTGTCGAGTAGTTTCTCTTAGGCTTAACGTTAAGATTTCCACTCTGACCCCTAGCCGCCTGGGGCGCGGGTCTAAATAAGGTCACCTTGTCGGTTTCGAGATTTTGGGCAAGTCGCTTGTTCCCCAAAGGTGGATGAACCATGCAGGCGAAGTTAAGCTTCGATGGCGAAATTTCGCCCGACCTGTGGATTTTATCAGCACTTTCGCTGACGAGACCCCTTATTTGGGCGAAAGTAAGCCCAGTGAGGGCAAGCCGCGTGTTCACCTGTCGGGCTTGGCGCTTTTCCAGCTAAGGCGGCGGGGTTCCGTCCTGTCTTTTTTTTTTATCGTGATTCGACAGTTCGACGTCAACTTCGTGCGCCTCGTTGGATCGTGGCCGTGGTTTTCGAATCCAACCGTCGGATGTAGCCGGCAATCTCGGTCCTTTTGATATACTGGGGGTGATCTGGGCCGTCGAATTTGGTCGTGGCCACATCTCTTGTCCGTCAGGGTTTCGCCTTTCGAGGGCAATCGTGGCCACATGGACGACTCTGCCCTTTTAAACCAGCCGTTTTCCTCCTTTGGGAGTTAACGTGCTCTCGAATCTTAAAAAGAAAACTTCTAAGGAAAGAGTTCCCGCTTCATCCTTGCAATGGCTCCAAGGTCTAAGAGGTGCAAAGTGAGGGGAACAGGCCCCGGATGCTATTCTGACCGTCTCTCCGCCGGCGTACCCGCCAGTGTACCGGAGCCGCGCTTGGGTAAGTCGATGGGTTTGTTGGACGACCCCGTGTAGGTCACAGGCGTCGGGTTGGCCCGTTGGGGGGATGAGTGTCGCTCATTATCCTGGAATTCCGCTGTCCTTTGGTAGCTTCCCCGATTTGGGGCAAAGTTAGCCCTATTTGCCTTTAGAGGGTGATTTCTGTCTCTGCGGGCGAACTCAACCTTTAGCGGGAAGGAGGCGAACTCGCTTTTTGATAGGCGAGTTCGGCCCTTTCCTGGTAGAGGGGAGTGTTGCCTGTACGGATAGACCTTGTTCGAAATGGGTTTCCCCTTTCGACAAGCGAATTCGCCCGTCCCTATTTGATGGGCGACTTTGCCCTTACAGTGGATTTTGTCTTGATTGACTTTTTGTTCCTTCTTGCAGCTACTTTTTCTGATGAGGCTTTTCCGGAGGGTGTGGCCGTTGGCTACGCCGGGAGTACGGGCTATACGGCACCTCCTCGATTTCCCTCTTTGGCTCCGGTACCCGTGTTCACCGCCGATAAGCCACATGGCCTGATAAAGAGGGTCACGGACGGGCATCACTTGACATTATGCGAGTTGACGACCGATGCGGTGCTGACAGATGATGCTAGGATGGAGCTGCCAAAGCCTCAATTTTTGTTTGGCGATGTAATGACTGATCCTTCCGTTCTGCTGCTCAAAGAGAGCAGGTGGTTCCGTACGGTAGAGGGGACTCACTATTACCTTCCTAGCATGCCGAGAGGATTTTTGATTGTCGAGCTACGGTCCCTCGCGGTCCCCCGGGTGATGAACTGGGATTTGACCCCCACTCAGGACGGGGTCACCTGTGGCGTCTTTACGGGCTCTACGGCTGGGTATGGATTGGAGAGCTCATGCAAGCGCGTGACGGGTCTACGTCCTGGCCTACTGTCCGCTAAACCGCCTGCAGGGGAGTCGACGGCGGTAGCGGAGACCTTCCATCACCGCTTCTTTCGAGCAGGTGGGAGCTTTCCTCCAAAGGACTTCAGAGCCCCGGGTGGGTATATTCTGCGCTGGGCAGCGATACTTGGTGGTCCAAGATCACCGACTACGTCCTGGCAGAGAATTTTGACCTCAAGAATTCGGAGCTGTATGTGGCCATTCAAGCCACTCGATATGGTTTGCGGATCAACGCTTCTCAGTTCCACAGTATCCTGGAACTGTACTGTGCAGAAAGTGGCACATTTTTTACCCCCAACGGTGAGCTTGGCATTACCCTTCACGAGATGTATGACGTGTCAGGGCTGCCTCTGGGAGACTTTCCATACGAAGAGTACGTCCCCGACCAAGATGAGATCGATCAGCTCTCAAACCATTCCCCCTTGGCGGTTGAAAGTCTGTGGGAGTTACTCTGCCACTACCACATCTGCCTCAATACCTTAGGGGCATCGGATCATAAGGGGAAGAAGAAGAGGACTCCGGGGATCAGTCACAAGAATTAGGCTGATTATCTGTTCCCGGGGAACGATGTCAAGGGGAAGCCAGCTCTCCCGCTAGGCGAGTGTGACCAGTCTGAAGTGGAGGCGATGACAGCTGAAGAGGGAAGCACCATGACTCTCGAACGTGACGAGGGCGGATTTAAATCTGGTACGGTCCTTCACTCATTCCATCATCAGGCGAAGTCCCCCATATCCGGGAAGGCTCTGTTCGTGGGGTACCTCATGTTATGGCTGAAGAGGTGCGTAATCCCCACTCACTCTTTTGAGGCGCTTCCCGTGAAGATTGTGTATCCGGCGGTTTGCTTAGCCCACGGGAAGTCTTACTCCTTGGTATCGGCGATGATAGCGTGCATCCATCGGGGGCTCCGCACTCTGACGGCCCAATTCTGCCGTGTGTCAATCCTCAACAAGGGGGAAGGAGATGTTATCAGGACCCCTAATCCTAGGGTGGGGTTGCCATACACCTATTTGATGGCGTGGTTCGTATACCACTGCGAATGTTTGATGAATGCCCCGGCGACGCTTCAAGGCGACAGGTTCGTCCTATTCGTTCAGCGCCTGGAGAGGTGTTCTTGGAAATGCAAGGACATCCCCGATGCATGGAAGACGCTCTCCTATTTAGGGCATTATAACTTTCTCCGCTTCTTCCCTTACTTTAGTGGGGGAGGATATGGAGAATCTCTCAGGGATGCGCCGACGGCGGATCATTACACAGTTCTCCCCCGTGGCGCCTTTCGCTGGTTGGTGAACATCTGGCCGGGGTATCACGTCTTACGAACGGGTTCTACGTGCTATCTCGAGCCGTACATCCCTTGCAGGTTTGCCCGCCAGTTTGGGTATGACCAATTATACGTGAGCAATGCCAATCCCCACTTGTATTTTGAAGGAGGGCTGGTGGATGGAGCTCGGGGATGGTTTTGGACCCATGCCGGTGGTACCCACGCCCGTTTCGGGCTGCCTGCGAGGGATCGTGACTTGCACCACACGCTCTTGTACTGCCGGTGGTATCGGGGTGCCAGCGCTAATCCCGATGACTTCTGGTTTTGGAGCTCGTGTCTGGTGGAGCACGGGCATCGTCCAAGAGGAGCTGTCCGTCCTTCGAGGCGGAGGGGCCATCAAACTGCTAAGGAGTGGCCCATGGAGGATCCTGCCGAAGACCCTGAGGGTGAAGACATGGGTACAGATGAATCCGAGGCTCCCGAGGCAAGAGATCCTCCTCCCAGTCTTCCGTTGGATTCCCAAGGCAAGCAGAGGGAGCCTGTCGAGTTAACCCGGGCAAGTAAGCGTCTGGAGCAAGCTCGGAGTGCGATCGCTGGGCGTATGGGGATGCCCCTCCTATCTCCGAGCAATTCGCTGCTTTCTAAGCGGCAACGGGAGGTGGCTGAAGGTTCTGGAGCAGAAGCGGCCAAGAAGGCCCGACATGAGGGGACGGTGGATTTACTCCCCCCCATCGCATCAGAGGCGGTCCCGGTGATCCCGAAAGACGCCCCTCCGAAACCTGATGTGAGACCGCCGGCGGGGGCTTCGACGACTCCTTCGTCAGCGCCCGGAGGTAACTTTCTAGTGTGATATTTTAGTGCACGAAGCTGGGCGTACACCCTCTGATCGTTGATTTTGGATCTGTGCAGGCGTAGTCGAGTGAGTGATCTCCATCCCTTCTGACGAGGAGGAAGAGAGTGGAGATAGAGGAGAACTCGGGGGTTCAGGTAAGCGTATGCTTTAGCGTTGTTGACCTTTCCATGCTAGGGGGTTTTTGTTAACGTTCTCTTTACACTCACAGCCGAACCCTCTCATGCAGCTACTGGCAAGGAGGATCCCCCCACTTGGGCGGGTCACTCAAGCAAATCAGAGGCGGATGATGATGACGCCTCAATCCATGAGGCACTGTCGAGCGAAGAGGAAATGCCGACTCGTGCGAGCTAACAAGAGGGGACCCTCACTCTCGAGGGGACACCGATTGGGGGTGAACCCCCAGCGCGAGAGCCTCTTGTTCAAATAGGGACTACTACTGGGCTGGTGGCCACTTCCTTGTTTCTGGTGACTAGCGATGCCGCGACTGCTACCCTGATGGCGTCGGTGGTCATACCGGCTTTGGCGGCGCCCATCGCTGCTATTGCGGTCATGACCACAAGCACTTTAATCGTAACTTCACCTTCAGCAGAGGAGGCTGCTCTCTCTCCCTTGGAACGCTCGCGAAAGAGGCAAGTGGCACGAGCCCTGATTAATATCCAAGACACTTTGGCTGACTACATCAAGCTGGCCTTGGAGGAGAATTGTCCTTTCGAGGAGTTCAAGGAGGATCTCGAACGTGACGCGTACTTCTTAGTCAAGAGGCTTGGCGCTACTGCTGCGATGCCCTACTTTCGACGTCTGAAAGAAGTGGAGGAGGCTGTTCAGCAGTTGTTCGCCCTCCGTGCAAAGAGTTCCTCAATCGTTGATCTCGCCTCTAGCGAAGCTCAAGTAGCCATGGAAGATAGCGATCATCGTTTGAACGAGACCATATCATTGGATACGAGGTTGTAAGCAGAGTTGGAACAGGCCAAAGCTGAGGATGAACGAACGGCCCATGAGCAACAGACGCCCAGTAACCGCCTCTCTCGCCTATCCTCCGAGATAGAGAAATTAAAGCAAGCTATAGCTCTCAAGGAGAGGGCTTGCGAGTAAGTGGCAAAAGAGTTGGAGGACATTGAGTCTCGTCGGTAATTGGTTGCTGATTCCGTCGAGGAGAAGGATCGAGCCCTCAAGGAGGTCAAGGATACTGTCCAGGGCTTAGTCTCGCTCACTGAGGAAGATCTTCGTCGGGAGATCTTGAGAAAGCTCAAGCTTCGCCACGCTGCGGAGATTCATGAGGTGGAACTGCAATTGAAAGCCTTGTAATTCGCCTTTAATTTTCTGTTGTAATAGGACTTCCTTTCCATGAATGAAATCATCCTTTTGTTTCTGGCGATTATTGCTTGTGTGCATACTATATATATATATATATTTTTTTTTTTTTTGTGCACTAGTTGGTGTTTGGCCGCGGGAAACTCTCATCGGCAGATTTCAGTTACAAACTCGTTTCGCCTGCAGGGAAATTTTACCCGAGGGTGAATCCGCAGTCGTCACACTAACCGCGATTTTGGTTACGGGTGGGCTCCGCTTTTAGTGGGTCGTGTGTTCACCCACGTGCACGTTGGTTACGGAGACATGGGCGCGCCGCCTCGCATTAATTGCGGTGCGATGGGTCTCTTCGTCTTTCACGCCCGATCCGGGCCGTTAGTTAGAGATCGTGCCCAGGAACTACTAAATCCTGACCGCTTATAGGGGATCCGGATTGTTCGACCTTCCCCTCAACTGTTTGGGCCTAAAGGGTCCAATCGAGCCACATATAACTGCCTAGGGTCGGGGTATTTTAGTACTCCTCTCCCCGTCAAGAAAAGGCCGCAGTTTTCTTGTCGTCTTTTTCAGAGATGATCCAAATTTCTCTTGCATCTTCCAGATGGCACCGAAGGTGAAGAGGGTCACCTTGAAGAAGAGGAAGGAGGCGTCTTCTTCGGGCACTGCAGAATCCGCTGTTGCCGAAGGTATGTCTTTAACTCAACCCCCACTTAGGCATGGATTGGTATTTCTCGCATGACTCCCCCTTTCATGTCATCGCTGTGCTTCACAGCCCGTGACGATGCGCCGCTTCCCGAGGAGCATGAAGCTGAGCCTATTCTGATATCTAACGATGAACCCGAGAGCCCGGCGACTTCTCCTACCCCCGGCCCCGCTCCGCAGACAGGAACCGAACCTTGTCTCGAGGCTCCACCTATTGCGGTGCTCACCCCGGGTCAAGAGCCCGCTCCCCCCAGTTCCTTGCCCTTGCAGGCTCGTGTCGAAGAGTTTGAGAATGCTATGAGGCAAGTGATTTCCCTTGTCAATCTTGGCATGGGCAGCTTTGACGGTTTCAGGCAATCTCTCCTGGACCGCGTGGTCGACTTTTGATGGTCGGGCGAAAACCGGCTCGCCACTCGTTGTATGCAGGGGCTCCGTCTTTTGGGGTCGCGTATGATAGGGCTAGAGACATTGCTACGGGAAGGTCCGGAAGCCGACATGGAGTCTTGCCTGGTTCATATCAGGCGTCAGGAAGCTTGGGAACAAGAGGTCTGTTCCAAAGAAATAGCGGACCTGGAATCCATCGTCAACTTCTGGGTGGGTCAACAACACTCATTGGAGGAGCAGATTGTCGACCTCAATCGCACAATAGCTCGCCTGAGAGCCGAACTGGGACAAGCGGAGACGAACTTGAAGGGGCTTCAATCCGATGTCGTCAAGGTCAGTAAGACCGCTGAGGCGGAAACTCAAAACATCCTGGTCTTGAGCCAAAAAGATGCTGCCGCCAGGTCGAGCTCTGAAGACCAGATTCGGCAGGTGGCTGAAGATAAGGCTCGGGAGGACCACGTGAGAAGGGTGGCAGTGTCCAAGGAAGAGCTCTCCTCTTTTAGCCTATTCGACTGAGATCTCCGACCTGTGATTGTGATAAGACAATTTGCCTGTTTGTTTTGTTTTTTTTAACTGTGCCATGACTTGTGAAGTCATAACTTTGTTCAAATATATTGTCTTAACGAAAAACTGGTGTATGTTTTGCTTCTCGAACGTATCATTATGACTTTCTTAGTTATAAAATCATAACTTTGTTCAAATGTACTGTCTAGAAGCATCTGATGAAGTTCGTGTTTTCTTGTCACACTTCCTTTGGATATGTCACCCTTCAATGTTTCTTTGGCATGGCCAACAGCGATTTCAGGTGGCGCACCTTGGGCGAAGATTCAACTCGGGTATAGGCCGGTTCAAGTGATGGTGAATTCGCGCGGAGAGCCATACTGAACCGCCGACGAGTTCATTCAGTCCAACTTGAACGTAGGTGAGTTCATGCTACGGGCTAAGACTCGACTGATCGTGAATTAGCACTGCGAGCCACTCTCTGGAATGCCGGTGAGTTCCTGCTGAAGGTGATGGCGAGTTCGTTTGAAGGTTAACTTCGACTGTTGGCAAACTCAAGCCGTAGGCGAAACTCTTGTGTTAGCGAGTTCATGTTGGAGACCAAATCTGGCCGTTGGCGAGTTTAGACTGCAAGCGGAATTTATGAGAAGGCGAGTTTACGCTGCAGACCCAACATGGCCTCTGGCGAGTTTAGGTTGTAAGCGAAACTTCGTGCAGTCAGATCCGAATAAGGCGAGTTCGTACTGCAATCAGAACTCAAGCGGCGGCGAATCTGTCCCGTAGTTGAAGACTCAAAAAATGCGGGTGAAAGTTCATGCCACGCGTCTTCTGACGGGCCCAAACGCTTGCAAGCTAAGGCCTTGGGGACGTGTTAATGCTTATTAATGGCGAAGTGACAGAACGCTTCGCCTCTTGGGTTTCATTCGATCGGTCGGTTTGGGGTCCTGAGAGGAGTGGCTTTTATTGGCGTTGAGCTCAAAGCGTCGCAGGACACCTGGGCCGTTCGATTGCTTGAGGGGACAGATCTTGACCGTAGCATCTTCAGATATATCTCCCGTACTCGCCATCTTTTCAGCCAAGTTCCTACTTCTTTGAGAAAAATCCGCTAGGAGAAAACCGCTGCAGTAACCTTCTCTACTCCATGGCCTCTGATTCCGACCATAGTGCCTTCGAGGGCGTTGGTTCTTCCGCCACCATCACCGACGTTGGTGCTCCTGCTGCTTCCCTTGTGAGCTCGATCCAGGGGTCCTCTGCTCCGGACCCCGTGGCTCACCCTGCGTTTGTGCCCCTCCAGAGGTTGGAGGGTTTGGTGCAGGGGATCGCCATTTCAGTCGGCGTGGGCGACGGGCGGTACTATGATGCGCTTCCTCTCGTGGAAGCGGGCTTAAGGGAGGTCCGTCGAGCGGGCGGTACCTCGCTCGCACGTCGGTGTGAGCAGGAACTTCACCGTGTGGAGGGGTGGATGTACCGCCTTGAGGAGCTGGCCTACGACGATCCCTCCGACGTACCACCGCCCCTCTCACTGCGCCTCCTGCTCGAGCGTGAAGAGCGGGCGAAGCGGATTCGGGCGAAGGAGGCCGAGCTCAAACGTCTGCGCAAGCAGCACCAAGCGGTACTGGACCGGATGGACGCCTACTTGGACGCCGCTTTCTTTGAGGACGCCGGCTCTCTCCGTGGCAAGGCAAGGCTCCGGGAGCATGAACGTGAGGCGAGGAGGCTCAGCGAGGCTGCCGGAATGGTGGACAGGGCGCTCCAACTTCTTCGCCAGGAGGAAGAAGACAGCAAGGTGGCCTTAGCCAGGCGGCAGCAGGAGCAAAAGGAGAAGGCGAGGATCCAGCGTGAGGCGGATCGTGCGGCGGTCAAGGCCAAGATTGGTTCTTTTAGCCTGCTGAAGTTCCTGTAGCGTTCACGTTGTCTAAGTTCTCTTTTTTTTTCTTCTTTTATTTATTTATATATATATATATATTTGTAATTCGGTTGATGCGGGTTGCATCATAACCTTAAACTTTATATATGTAATTTTGGCCCGTAGTGGCCCTTTGCTTTGTTTATTCTCTGTTTTGCATGTGCTATTTCTTTTTCTCTGCTTTTGGCTGCCTGCGACATGGGGTCAGGTCAGATCTGCCCTTCGTGTTGTAGCTCTGGTAGGACTAAGAGGGTAACACTTGGCCCTAGATCAGGTGTGGTTGCTCGTGCGTGCGACCAACCGATGTCTCCAATGCTTGACTTGCCACTCGGTGGGTTGTCGTTCGGAGGCGCTGTCGGGCATGACGTCTGTCGAGTCGCCCTTGATAGCTGTCGTCGTCCGCGAGGTGACAACACAGGTGATAATCGAGTCGTTCAGGGATGTAGGAATATGACGATCGATCGTTGTAGGAGCTATCGCGTGGTAGGCTGCTACCCATCAGTTATCCTAAAGGGATGTTAGGATAGCTGGAATAGGTCAAATAGTTCAGGGACGTAGGAGTGTGACTATCGACCGAAGTAATAACACGTCGCGTGGTAGGTTATTACTTAGGCTATGCCATTTGTAGGAATAGAGGCACCAGTCATTAGAGGTAATCATTAACCTGATGAAGCTTTGTTGCGATCGGAGCAACTATGGGGTCTTATCATCTCATTAAAGGAGACTGATAAGTTGGTTTGGTTAGAAGTGATGGTTAACATAACCGAGTTGTTTGCCGCGATATGAGCGACTTTGTTGAATTCGCCATCCTATTGGGGAGGATTAGCGAATTGACTTTCGCCAGTGGTTTGGTATCAATCTGGCAATGGGGGTTTATTACAATTTGAGCAACTCTGTATTTGCCGCGCTGTGAGTGACCTTGATGGATCCGCCATCTTATTGGGGAAGATTGGCGAATTGAACTCAAGTTTGCAGTGATATGAGCGACTTTAGTGGATCTGCCATCTTATTGGGGAAGATTGGCGAATTGACTTCTGCCAGAGGTCTTTCGCCAGAGCGGGTAAAGTAGGGATAGTTTAGCCTCGTGTACCAGTTGGAGGGGACGAGGAACAGTTTAGACTCGTGTACTCATGGGAGTTGGCGAAGAAGAACTAAGGGTAGTACTTCTTCAGATATTTGCCGTTGATGGGCATCATGATCTTATCGCCATTAGGCTTGACGAGGCGATAGGCGCTGTTCGAGTAGACTGTCTCTATTACGAACGGTCCTTCCCATTTGGGCTGAAATTTGTCTTTCTTCTTGGAGGTGAGAATTATCGGTCGGCGAACAGCCAGTACCAGCTCCCCTTCCTTGAAGGCTCGCCGCCTGACTTTCTTGTCGAAAGCCTTAGCCATCCGGGCTTGGTGGAACTCAATGTGCTTTTGAGCTTCTAACCGTTTGTCGTCCAGCACTTCAAGCTCGACGAGTCGTTATCGGTGATTGTCTTCCACCGTCATCCCCGTTGCCAAGGCGACGCAGAGGGATGGAATCTGAATTTCTAAAGGCAATACGGCCTCACAGCCGTATACCAATAAGTAGGGCGTGTGGCCAGTCGGTGTGCGAACCATTGTGTGATATGCCCACAAGCTTTCGCCAAGTTTTTCGTTCCAATCGCGTTTGCTGGTGGAGGTTAACTTGGTCAAGATCTTGATGATTGTTTTGTTGAAGGCCTCGGCCAAGCCATTCGCCGATGGGTTATAGGCCGTGGAGGAGAGGTTCTGTATTCGGAACTTGTCGCAGAACCTGGTGAATGCATGGCTAACAAATTGCGTGCCATTGTCATGAATGATACGTCGGGGTACGCCGTATCGGTAGATGACATGGTGTTTTATGAACTTAATCACGTCGTTAGTCTTGACTTCTCTCAAGGGGATGGCTTCGGCCCACTTAGAGAAGTAATCAGTGATCGCGAGAATAAAGCGATGACCTCTTGCCGAAGGAGGGGATATTGGTCCGACTATGTCCATCCCCCATGCCTCGAAAGGCCACGAAGCCTTTGTCAGGTGTAGGTCTTCGGGTGGCTGATGCATGTAGTTGGCGTGGATCTGGCACTCATAGCAGTGCTTCGCGTAGACAACTGCGTCGTGAACCATCCCAGGCCAGAAGTAACCTATCCTTCACAGGCGATCCCAAAGTTTGGGTCCAGGCTGGTGAGCTCCGCAAATGTCGTCGTGGGCCTCACGCAGAGCTTCTTGTGCTTCTGCCTTTGAGAGTCATCGAAGCAACAAGCCGTCGTATGACTTTCGATACAATGTCTTGGTGGTCGAATCATAGTAGAATCTCATAGCACGTCTCCGAACAGACTCCCGCTCCTTTGCATCTTCGGGTAATACGCCGTATAGGACGTAATCAATGATCGGGAGGCGCTAGTCCTCAGTATTGGGCTGATCCAAAACCTGATGGGTGTCGTTCGCTTCTGGGGCGTCTTTCAGTCAAAAGAGCCTTCTGCTCGCCACAGTGACCCATTGGGTTGTCCCTAGTGGTTGAGCCAGGTTGGTCGCCAAAGAGGCGAGCGCGTCCGCATGTGTGTTCTTGGATCGCAGCACGTGCTCAATGCGAAAACTCTAGAATGATTCCACTAGCGTGATAGCCGCTTTGTGGAGTGGGATCAGGTCATCGTTCCTAACTTCATATTCGCCGGTCATCTGCTTGACGATGAGCTGGGAATCGCCGTAAGCTTCGAGATGCCTTATCCCTAGCTCTTTGGCCAACTCAAGCTCGATGAGTAAGGCATTGTACTCATCCATGTTGTTGGTGCATGGCTCTGTTAAAGAGAAGGCTCGGGGCAGCACGTGGTTATGCGGAGAAGTGAGGACTACACCCACTCCCGCAACAATAGAGTTGTTCGCAGCTGCGCGAGATGCGCCGTCGAAGAACATCTGCCACACTTTCGGTAACAAAGTTACGTTGAATTCAGGCGGTTCGTCTGGCAAATCTTCAAACAAGTCGGCATTCGCTCCCAGTGGGCGACTAGCCATGAGATCGCATATGGCCTGCCCTTTGACCGACTTCTGTGGCATGAAGTGAATGTCGTACTGGGAGAGCAGAAGTGCCCACCTAGCTAGGCGCCAGTTTAATGCTGCAGGTTGTGTCATGAAGACCCGGATGGGGTTCACCTGGGAGATGACATGAATTGTCTGGTCAACCAAGTAATGTCACATCTTTTGGATGGCGAACACCAAGGCTAAACATTCTTTCTCGACCATCGGGTACCGTTGCTCGGTGCCTTGCAGGGTCCTACTCAGGTAGTAAATGCCTTGCTCGTGGCCGGAGTCATCATTTTGTGCCAAGAGAGCACCCATAGAGTCTTCCATGGCGCGTATATAGATGAGAAATGGCCTTCCTAAGATCGTTGCGGCGAGGACATGCGGGTTCGAGAGGTAAGCCTTGATGTCCTCAAAGGCCTTCTGGCAAGGCTCGTCCCATACGAAGGAGGTGCCTTTCTTCATAAGCTTGGAGAACGGCTGACATTTGCCCGAAAGATTTGAGATGAATCTTCGGATATAGGCCAATCGTCCCTGGAGACCTCTTAATTCTTTGAGGTTCCGGGGTGATCGAAGCTCTTGAATGGCTCACACCTTGTCGGGGTCAATTTGGATCCCCTTCATTATGATGACGAAACCGAGGAACTTACCACTAGGCATTCCCAGGAATGATTTCGTGGGATTCATCTTGAGTTGGTGAGTCCTTATGAGTTCGAACATCATCCTCAAGTCTTGGAGGTGGTCGCCTTTGTGGCGACTCTTCATAACCAGATCGTCCACATAGCACTCCACCGTCTTTCGCAGGTGCTCTCGAAAGATTGTGCTCATGACGAGTTGGTAGGTTGCGCCGGCATTCTTGAGTCCGAAGGGCATGACCGTGTAGCAATATACCCCCATAGGAGTGCGGAATGAAGTGTGCTTCTCGTCCTCGGGGTGCATTTTGATCTGATTGTACCCCGAGAAACCATCCATGAAGGACATCCTCTCAAATCCGCATGTGTTGTCGATGATGACATCCGTGATGGGCAGGGGAAATTCGTCTTTGGGGCACGCAACGTTGAGGTCCCTAAAGTCGATGCAGATGCGGATCTTGCCGTTTTTCTTCAGCACTGGAACAATGTTGGCCACCCTGTCGGGGTGTTGTTCCTCTCTGATGAAGCCGAATTCGATGAGCTTCTTTACTTCGGCCTTGATCGCCTCCATGATCTGAGGGCGAAACCGCCTCTGTTGTTGCTTGACCGGCTTGGCGTCCGAGCTGATGTTGAGGCGATGCGTGGCAACCCGCGGATCCAAGCCAGGCATGTCTTCGTAATTCCATGCGAAGACGTCGATGTATTCCCGTATGAGGGCAATGAGATCCTCCTTTTCTTGAGGAGGCAGGCTACCGCTGATGAATATGGGCTTGAGATTCACGTCAATGCCCATGTCCACCTGGAGGATTTCATCTTCGGTGGATGGTTCCCGTTGCTCGAAGCGACTACTCCACTGGGCGTTAACATGGCGATCCCACGTCTCGTCATAGAGTGGAAGTTGTTCATCCGCCGCCATTTCAGCGGGATCCATTGCAGCCATGTTGACTGTGAGGTTATCGAACAGATCCCTTACGCTGACATCCGAGTCCCATGCCGAGGTTGCTGACGATTGATCCCCTGAACATGCATAGTCGGAATCTTCGTTGACGTAAAAACACAAATCCGAGGAGGAGGAGAAGTAGCCTAAGCCTCTCCTAGTCCTGTTGAAGTAATTCAAGGGTTTCCCTTTAGGTACGTAAGCGGGTTGGATGACCGTCTTGCGTCCTCGGCCGTAATTCAGGCCCTCTAAACGAGTGAGGTCATACCCCATGTCGCTCATCATGCGTTTCACAATTCGACTGTATTGCAAAAACTGGGACACTGGGTCTTCGTCTTCAGACTCGTCCCATAGCATGCGCGGAGGATGATCGACTCGACCGAAGATAATATCTTTTCGATAATTATTCCGGGCCGGCACGACGAACACAGCTTGTGATGACTTGATCGGCTGTGCTTTGGCAACGTATGATGAGCATACTGGCAAGTGCAGGGAAGGATCACGGTAGAGTTCTGACCATAGGTCGTTGGGTTCATCATCCTCAGACGTAGAACAAGACGACGACACATAAGCAAAGTTGGACTTCTCATTCATGATAATTTCCTCTGCCTGAACAGCATTGGTTACATTGTGACTCTCGTAACCGATTACAATTGACTCAAAGTCGTTCAGGATTAGACTGTCGCCGTACTCAGGCTCGCTGTCCGCCTCGTTGCCGCTCTCTGGTTCTTCAACTGGCGGTTCGACGGGGTCCTGATACAGCAGCGACTCCGTAAAATAGTTCTCGACGCCCTTGAAGGGCTGTTTGTCGGCCACTACCGTCCTCACTTGCTCGTAGTCGTCCACGTACTTGAGGCATTGGTGTAACATAGATGGGACTATTCGGTTGTCATGGATCCACGGAGGTCCCAGGAGTACGTTGTAGGAAGGCTCGGCATCGATGACATAGCAGGTCACCTCCGTCTTCATGTCGCCTATTCGGCATTTCAGGCGGATTTTGCCCAACGGCCGCGTCCCCGTGGCGTTAAAGCCGAAAACGGTCGTGGTGGTCGAGGACAAACGCTTCGGCGGTATCCCCAAGTGCTTGATCAATTTTAGGGGTACGATGCTCAACGCAGAACCCGGGTCGACTTGGATCCGATCCACTTTCGCTGACCCAACGTATCCCGTGAAGTATAGCGGTCGATCATGAGACGTGCTCTTGATGAGCATGTCTTCCGGAGTGAAGGTGATGCACGGGACCCGTCTCTCGGAGACTTGGCAGCAGGTCGCACATTCTTGTTCTGCTTTTGCCTCTTTCGAGAAATGGGTGGCGAACGCCTCTGAGTCGGCCAAAGCCTCTTGCAGGGCCTCGCGAGTAGACCTGGACAACCGGAGGAGGTGGTACATGGTGATTCGCGCAGGGATGCTTTTCAGCTGCGCGAGCACATTGAACCGGGAAGGTTGGCGGCTCGAGCTCGGCCCGTCTTGATTGGGAGGAGTCGTTGCGGCTGGCCTCTTGGGAGGTCCTGCCGGGTTCTCTGCCCTCATGGGATATTCCTTCGCGGATTCTTTTCCGGCTCTCGTGGCGAAGACATTGGTGTCTTCCTCAGAATCGATCAAAGCGGTTATCGCTGCGTCATCCTTATCTGGGGTGGCATAGACGACGTTGTAATGTTTTCCCTTGGCCTCCCTTGAAGGTCTTGTAGTCCATTGTTCATCGTTGAGGAGGTCTGGATGGACCCACATTATCTGCCCTGATGGTAGGGTCTGTGGGACCAAGCCCTTCCCCCGCTGGTGAAAGTACCCTAACGCCGCTAGGAAGGAACCCTAGAGGGGGGGTGAATATGGTTTATGTTAATCTAATCTGATTTAATGCCAATTAAAAACTTATTAATAAAAATATCCTAGCAAAAGAGATATGAACAATATATGTGCAAGGATATAAAAATATAAACAAGGTAGAACCAATATAGACAAGATAGTGGGAATATAAACAATGAGCAATTATTAAAGGCAATATAAATATGAAGCTAAGTGCGCCAATGCAAACACAAACAAAACGATATGTTCACAAGGTTCGGTCCGCCTGACCTACGTCCCCGCTCCTCACCTCGAGGAGATCCCCACTATCACACCCGGTTTGGAAGCCGGAACTTCTCTACACACTCGG
>BQKN01064817.1:286440-307337 GCA_022839385.1 Asparagus kiusianus
ATCTTCCCACCGTGAGGCTCCATGATCAAAATTCCTGCACTTTCCTCGGAAAAATATTCCCACACATTTTCCCAACAATTTTCAGGAATTGGGTCAGTCACATAATCTGATTTAGCCTTGAAAAACTTAGGCTCTGAGCTTTTGTCCAACAGAGCCTCTAATGGCTCTCCATTGTTCAATCCAGCAAAATGCATGACAGACCCGATCCAGTTCATTTCTTTGCATTGATCTCTTTCAAACCCCAGCTCTGCAAACCTCTCCTCCATAACCTTCGCCAATTCGCCGCAGCTCCCGAGGAACAATGAACTGAAGTGAGCCTCAGCTTCATTTACTTGATGACCCTTTTGCACCACAGCTCTGATGAATAGTTCTTCAGGTAGTTTGTGAGCTTTATATTGCCACATGTAAATTAATCTAATTGCATTTTGATCCAAAATTTTGTGAATATTGAACACAGAGACAGTTGATGGAACAGGAACAAGATTGATTTTCCATGAAATTACAGCACCAAAGCTCCCTCCTCCTCCTCCTCCTCTAATAGCCCAGAACAAATCCTCACCCATAGATTCTCTATCCAAAATCTCACCATCAACATTCACTAACTTAGCATCAACAACATTATCGGCGGCAAGTCCAAATTTTCTCAACAAAGTCCCAAATCCCCCACCACCAAAATGTCCACCAACACCAACACTCGGGCAAATTCCTGCAGGAAATCCAAGCACATCACTATTTTTCGCAATCTTGTAGTATAATTCACCTAAAGTCGCGCCAGAATCAACCCAAGCAATTTTTTCGTGCAAACTAATAGATTTTAAATTGATGAGATCAAGAATGGCGAAGGCGTGATTCCTGACGGAGCGGTAGGACAGTCCCTCGTAGTCGTGGCCCCCGCTGCGAATGCGGAGCTGGAGGCTGTGGTTCTTGCAGCAGAGGAGTGAGGACTGGATGTGGGATTCTTGTGTTGGGGTGATGATTATAACGGGTTGTCGGGTTTGCGGGTTTGCGAAGCGGAGGTTTCGGATTGTGGAGTGGAGGCGGGAGGAGAATGAGGAGGAGGTTGGTTGAGAGATGAGGTGAGCGGGAGTTTGTCTCGAGACGCAATTGATAAAGCTTTGAATGTCTGCAGCTAAAAGGTTAACAGTGATAGTTAGTGCTAGAATGAAAAAGAGTGTAATGGTCGATGCCATTTTCAGAGAAGAATGGGGATTTGGAGAGCTCTGAATTTGCTCGTGTTGAAGAATTGATGATTTTGTTCTTGATCGGTGGATGAAATCAGATATGTACAAATATCAAGAGTATGTATTTGTTCAAAAGCTAGGTGGCACGTTTATGCGTGTGTTTATCTGCATGTTTCCTTCTGCAATTTGTCACTCAATGGAGACCTCAGTCTTAAACATATGCGTGTGTTTATCTGCATGTTAATTTCCTTCTGCAATTTGTCACTTAATGGAGACCTCAGTCTAAAACAATTTTTCAAGAACCGACTTGTTTTCAATTTAGTATGTAGTTGTACACTTTATATTAGTCTTGTAGTCCGTGCTAATTACCACGGTCATAGCTCATCGTTTTGCCATGCTCTAAACACAGTCATATCTCATTGATTCAATAACTCTCTCCAAAAAATAATGTCGAATATTGATGATATGTTATTTATTATGTTTAAATAAATGAACTTGTAAAATCATATTTTTGGTAAATCATTAAATTATAACAAAGTAGACTTAAACATTTATTATTTCGAAATTTAAATAATATGACCATCTCTATCATATACAATATTTTTAAAAAATGAATCTATAATTTATAATTAGTCATAATAGTATGGTCCAATGTAATCCATTGATAGATAAAATAATTGAACTGAATGTTAAGAAAGCAACTTTATATTCCAAAAAAGCTACCTTTAAGTGCCACAGATGTTGGGGATTCGAAACAATCAATCGAACCCTTGCCCTTCCGGACCTTGTGTTGAAAGTAGGAAAGTAGGAATAATACCATAATAAAGATCTAACATTGCAAAAATAGTAAGGGAGACGAACACACAGATTTAACGAGGTTCGGCAACGTGCCTACGTCCTCGGGAGCCACACCACACAATCTCTTTAATTAATTGAAGAAGAATACAAGCTCTCAAACTAGGGTTTTATCTCTCTGAGATTCTCTCTCTTTTTTGCAGTTCAAAAGCTCTCTTTTTCGTGTCTTACAAACCCTAAAAACGTTTGGGTATTTATAACAAACCCCAGCCAAACAGAATTCCTAAACAGGATAGGAAATAGGGAATCTGCGTCGCGGTCGACATCTTTACCAAGGTCGGTCGACCGGCCAGAGAGAAAAGTCCATTACAGTGTCCTGTGCACATTTGCGGTCGACCGCAGCGGCCACGCCGGTAGACCGACCAGAGCGAAAATCTTTCTCAGTCTCCTACAGTGCACGCGGTCGACTGGATCTGCCACTGTGGTCGACCGCACAGTATTCTGACTGTTCCCTTCGTCTTTTCAATTGTAGCTTTGGGTCTACACACTTAGGCTAACAACAGAGACATTGCATGATGTATATTGGACATTGTGCAACAAAACATTTCTCCGGCAGATATATTTGTTGCTTACAAAATTTCTCTATATTTAATTCAGAATTCCAACTATTTAGTAATAATTTGGTCTACCCCTCTGAATGATGTACTGAGGTTATTGCATGGATTACATGCTCATTATATGATCCAAGGAAGCATATATGAGAAAAGAAAATAGAGTGAAGGCAAAAAAAAAAAGTTTAAGAGGTGCGAGTAAAATTCCTGAAAGAGGAAAGGCACCATCCAGATTAATTAGAACTAACTTTTAGGAAGGTCCCATGCTAGAAGAGGATTGGCCTTGGCCTGGTCCAACCTATTTCTAAGAAAATTACCAAGCCCAAATCAGAGAGCTAAGTGTTGAAAATAAACTTGATTGAATTACCTTGGGAATTGATGAGAAGATCATTTAGTTATTTAAGGAGTCAAATACATGAATATATATGTAAATGCATGAATTTGTAGATGCATGAATGTTGTTGGATTATTGTAGTAGTATATATATGTGTGGTTTGTAAGTTAAAAGTAGTCAATATAAGAAGAAAGAACAAAAATTAATAGAACAATTTTATCCTCCTTCAAATTGTTTATCCTGGGTGAAATATTGTTATCAAATTGGTATCAGAGCTAAAATGAGTTCCAATGGAATTATCACGTTTGTTGCTCCTAAACTCACCAAGGAAAATTATTAAAACTGATGCATTCAAATGAATGCTCTATTAGGATCAATAGACTGTTAGGATGTTGTGGTGAAAGGCTTTGAAAAGCCTGAAGATGAATGTGCGCTATCAGCAACACAGAGAGACTCGCTTTGAGAGTCTAGTAAGAAAGATAGTAGAGCTCTCTACTTTATTTACCAAGGAGTTGATGAATTGGCATTTGAGAAGATCTCAGATGCGACGACATCAAAACAAGTTTAGGAGATACTTCATAACTCCTATAAGAGAGTAGAGAAGGTGAAGAAGGTGCGACTCCAAACAATTTGAAAGGAGTTTGAAGATTTAGAGATGGAGGAATGTGAACTAGTTTCTGACTATTTCATTAGAGTCTTGGATGTAGTGAATCAACTTTGGAGAATTGGTGAGAAGATCGAAGATGTTCGTGTGGTGGAGAAAATTCTCCAATCACTTCCTCAAAAATTTGACTTTATTGTTTGTGCCATCGAGGAGTCAAAAGACTTGGAAATGATGATAATTGATGAATTCTTGTGTTCGTTAAATGCCCATGAGAAAAGATTTAGCAAGAGAAATGAGCCAATGGAGAAGGATCTTCAAACTAAGCTTTCTTTGAAGGATGGCCAAGAAGAATCAAAGGAAGTAACGATGGTCATGACCATAGAAGATTTCGAGGTAGATTTTGAGTCAAAAGACGTGGTTTCTATGGTAGGAAAAGTCACAACAACTTTGAAGAAAGTGATCAAAATCAAAGATCTTTTAGAGGCCGTGGACGTAGTAGATCTAATGGAGACCGATGGAAAACACAAGTTCAATATTTTAAATGCAAGAAGTATGGTCATTATTTTTCTGATTGTTATCAAGTTGAAGAGAAGGTGAATTATGTTGAAAAAGGAGATGATGATAATATTCTTTTATTAGCATTCAGAGGAGATGGTGATAAGGAGGATGTTTGGTATCTTGATACTGGTGCCAACAACCATATGTGTGGCAAGAGAAGTATGTTCGTCAATATAGACGAATTTGTGAATGGCAAGGTCACTTTTGGAGATTTCTCAAAGATTCCAGTGAAAGGCTAAGGTAAAATTCTTATTCACCTAAAAACGGAGAAGAAAAATTTATCATTGATGTTTATTATGTGCCCAATATGAAAATCAATATATTGAGTTTAGGACAGCTCTTAGAAAAGGGCTATGATTTTCATACAAAAGATAGTAGTCTTTTTCTTCAAGATCAAAAAGGTAGATTGATTGCAAAAGTACAAATGTCAAAGAATCGAATGTTCATGCTAAACCTTCAAGGTGGAGATGTGAAATGTTTGAAAGCTTGTACCAATGATCTTGCTTGGCTATGGTACTTGATATTTAGGCATCTCAATTTTGACAGTCTGAAGACATTGGCCGATAGAAGCCTGGTAAACGGTTTTTGATAATTGATCATCTCAAGCAACTATGTGAAGGATGTCTAGAAGGAAAGCATCATTGAGCTACTTTTTCAAAGGAGACTTCAATCGGTGAGAATATGCGTCAAAGCCACTACAACTTGTACATACTAATGTGTGTGGGCCAATCACTCCGACCTCAATCGGTGAGAATATGTATTTTCTTACCTTCACCGATGATTTTTCTCGAAAGACTTGGATTTACTTCTTGAAGAACAAATATAAAGTGTTTTCTATGTTTAAGAAGTTCAAAGCTAATGTTGAAAAAGAGAGTGGCTTTTATCTTAAAAGCTATCAGATCAGATCGAGATGGAGAATTCACTTCAAAGGAGTTTGAAGCATATTGTGAAGAACATGAAGTTCAACATTTTCTAACTGCTCCTTACACTCCACAACAAAACGACATTGTTGAAAGGAAGAATCACACTATTTTGAACATGGTAAGAAGCATGTTGAGTAGTAAGAAAGTACCTAAAATTTTTTGGGCTGAAGATGTTTCTTGTGCAGTCTATATCATCAACCGGTGTCCAACTCAGATTCTCAAAAATATTACTCCACAAGAAGCCCGGACCTGTTACAAACCAAATGTGAGCCACTTCAAGGTGTTCGGTAGTATTGGCTATACACATGTTCTAGAGCAGAAGAGGAATAAGCTCGATGAGAGGAGTATTCCATATGTATTCATCGGCTATGATTCAAGAACCAAGGGTTACACGATGTATGACCCGTGCAGTAAGAAGTTTATTATTAGCCGAGATGTTCAATTCGACAAAGAGAAATCATGGGACTAGAGAAAGGGAGAAATTTATAGCAGCCCGATTACTTTCATTAATGAAGAAACTGAGATCGAGAAAGATTCTCCAGCACATACTCCATCGACATCCACTCTATCATCACCGACGACATCATCACCAACCACACCTTAGTCACCCCAATCGATGAATTCTTTAGCATCATCTTCATCATCATCGAGTCCACAACCTCAAAATTTTAGGAGTTTGAGAGGTTGTATGAGGTAACTGAAAATCAAGATGATTTAACATTATTTTTCTTATTTGCTGGTTGTGAGCCTTTAGACTTTGAAGAGGTGGTTCAAGGTCCAAAGTGGAGTTTATCCATGGATGAGGAGATCAAGGCTATTGAGAAGAATGATACCTGGGAGCTTGCAACACTTCCAGAAGGGAAAAAAGCAATTGAAGTCAAATGGATGTTCAAAGAGAAGAAGAATGCAAAAAGAGAAGTTGAGAGGCACAAGGCAAGGCTAGTTGCCAAAGGCTACAAGCAGAAAGCTGGAATTGACTATGACGATGTATTCTCTTCAGTAGCTCGTCTTGAAACTATAAGACTGATTATTGCCTTAGCAGCTCAGAACAAATGGCTAATCTATCAACTTGATGTAAAGTCAGCATTTTTGAATGGCGTCCTTGAAGAGGAGGTCTATGTAGATCAACATCTTGGTTATATCAAGAAAGGAGAATAATCAAAGGCGTTGAAGTTGAAGAAAGCTCTTTATTGCTTGAAACAAGCACCAAGAGCTTGGAATAGCAGAATTGATGAGTACTTTCAAGCTCATAATTTTTCTAAATGTCCTTATGAGCATGCCTTATATACTAAGGTAAATGAAGCTGGAGGTATTCTTATTCTATGCTAGTATGTGGATGATTTAATCTTTACTATAAATAATCCACACATGTTTGAGGAGTTCAAAAGCTCCATGGTTCGTGAGTTCGAGATGACAAACATCTAACTCATGTCTTATTATCTTGGCATCAAGGTGAAGCAAAGCTAGGATGAATTTTTTATCTTTTAGGAGTGATATGCAAAGACAATTCTTGAAAAGTTTGGTATGAAGGATAGTAATCATGTGAGTACTCCTGTTGATTGTGGAGTTAAGTTGTCCAAGAAAGATGGTGGAAACAAAGTTGATGCAACTTATTTTAAAAGTTTGGTTGGTAATCTTCGCTAACTAACTTGCACAAGGCCCGATATTCTCTATAGTGTTAGGCTCGTGAGCAGATACATGGAAGATCTGAAATCTTCACACTTGATGGTAGCAAAGAGGATTCTCTAGTACATCAAAGGTACAACAGATCTCGGTTTTTTTATTCAAGTTATAACAACTTTAAACTTATTGCGTACACTGATAGCAATTGGACCAGAGATGTTGATGATCAAAAGAGTACAAGTGGTTACACTTTCTTTATCGACGATACTGCCTTTACTTGGTCATCAAAAAAGCAGCCGACAGTCACTCTTTCAACTTGTGAAGCCGAATATGTTGTTGCATCATCGAGTGTCACTCATGCACTTTGGTTGAAAAACTTGCTAAAAAATCTTCAGTTCGGACAAGAAGAGCCGACCAAAATTTGTGTTGACAACAAGTCAGGTATTGCACTTTTAAAAAATCAAGTGTTTCATGAAAGGAGCAAACATATTGATACTTGATATCATTTTATCTGCGATCAAGTAAAGAACAAGGAAGTTGATCTTGAGTTCGTGAAATCGCAAGATCAGGTGGTTGACGTATTTACTAAGCCATTGAAGCATCAAGTTTAAGGGAGAATGTTGAAAATAAACTTGATTGAATTACCTTGGGAATTGAGAAGATCATTTAGTTGTTTGAGGAGTCAAATACATTAATATGTAGATGCATGAATTTGTAGATGCATGAATGTTGTTGGGAAATTTAGAGTCTTTGTTAGGAAATCTATGAGTCATTGTAATAGTATATATATGTGTGGTTTGTAAGTTGAAAGTAGTTAAGAAAAGAAGAAAGAAAAAAAGTTTTAATAGTTTAATTTTATCCTCCTCCAAATTGTTTATCATGTGCAAAATATTGTTATCACTAAGTATATCAGAAATAATTCACCTAAGTTATTAATCACTTAATTTAAATTTCTGAATAGATATTACTACAAATAATAGCTAAGCACTTATGTTTATCTTAGTTAGTAAGCTTAATGATGCAAAAAGAACTTCAAACAATCAATGAATAAGCTTTGTCTTACAAAGGATGAATCAGCTTGTCTTTTAGTTGCATGCATAGAGTTTTTTTCCTGTACATAAACATATGCATTCTAACTCAAGGATATCATGAATCATTTCGGACTTGCTTAGGAAGGAAGAAAGAGAGAACTCTGTAAATAGGTAAATGAAACACTCAACAACAACTCTTTTTATTCAAATCATCACTTTTTTAAAGCTCCAACAATGCGAATTTGCTTTACCTATAGAATCCCATGTTATGACTAAAATATGGTTATAATTGAATAATATGAGGCGCCTTAACATCATAGTGAAATAATAATATTTGAAGATATATGCAATCATGCTAGCTAACTAATGGAAGACAATCGAAGACTAGTACAATAAAGAGTCATACTTACAGGTTTCAAGAATATAAAAATTTAAATATAAAGTTCTAGCAAATTAAGTCGTTACGGAGGATTATATGGATCATGCAAATGAATTTTGTTTAGGGCCAAAAAAATTAAAACAGATTTTATATTCAAAATTTTAAAAATTAACCCAAAGATTAATTCATTGCATAAAGTTCTGGGAGAAAAATATGAAACATGACATAAATTAAGTATATCAATAAAACTTATTTTTTGAATACAAATCTTAGACGTGACAGGCTGAATTAGCTTTTTAGGTGACATTATCCTGGGTCACTCTCCAGTTCTTCGTCTACATCATCCTTTTGATCTGCAGATAAGAAGTTCGAACAAATACATCATAATCTGCTTCTAGATTGATCATGTTTTTTAGTTCATTTTTTAGCTTCTAGAAATCTTCAAGTATATGAGTTTTCTAATAATTCAGATTGCTTAACAACATTTGTTTTTTCTTTAGATAACTTTAAAAATAGTAATTGAATAAAAATCTAATTTATTTAAAAATATCAGTAATAATTTTCACGATCTCAAAAAACACAAAAATTTAGCATAAAAACATTAATAACTAAGATGCCCAACTAAAAAAAGCATATGCAAAGAATCCAATAACATGGGTTTAAGTTCTAACCAAGGACTACTCTTCAAGGGCCATTGAATATATTGAGCACAATCTTGAAATCTTGCAGTATATATAGACATGCTCTGTGAATCTTTATTTGTGACCACCTCGTAATAGTACACTTCTTCCACTCTAGCAAATTAGCAACTTAAAGAGAAGGCCCTAAGGAAAACTATCTACCGTCAATATATAGTATAATTTTGACAAAATAAGAAAAGTAAAATTCAAAAAAGCAAAAAATAAAACCAAAATAAAAAATCTAAAATACTTACCTGCGACTGCATGAATGCCATAATAGTTAAAAAAAAATCTAAAGAAATAGTTAATATGTTATATGAGAGAAAAAATTATTTTTATCCGTTACAAAGAATGGTGAAATAAATTTTCTTAGTAATCAACATAGGGATGCCGCTATGAACTTTTGTCGATGGAGTCTTATTTGAAATCTAACATCCTTGAAATAGTTATAAAAAAAAAATCCTTGTGAAGGAACACCAATATGCTGCACTGAAGAAATAATACGGAGCTAAATTTCACATAAATTTGCCTACATTATATTAAGAAAATGAATCTATTAATTATTTAAATAAAGCTTTCAGAAATTTTTAATGACACACGAAGATATGTATAGACATTCAATAATATATCTTTGTTGATAGCTCGCACAAAGTAGTTTCTGTTGGGCGCAGAGACACGCCCTCACGTCGCGGAAGCGATATCACCTGAGAGATAGCTCTGGCTTTTGTTGACACAAAAGCACAAGTCAACCTCTATATTCTTGTTTCTCAAAAGAAACAGGAATAGAATGTAAAATTCTTATTTCTCAAAGGAAACAAGAATCGAAAGTGATATATTTCATCAAAGTGAAATATACACTCTTCCTCTCATCAGTTCTAAGACTGAAATATCGAGGGAACCTACAAGCTATGGCAACACACAGTAAAAGACGAGACAACAGATTTACGTGATTCGGCAAACTTGCCTACGTCCACGGGAGGGGGGTTTCACTATGAGGAGAATACCAAACTTTACAAGCTCTCTCTCAACTCACTCTTTCTTTTTTCTCCAAGAAACTCACACAACCAACTTTGTATTTTTCCCACTAATTTCCCCACACTCTAAACTCCACCCCCTCCTCTATTTATAGGAGAGAGCAAGGGGCAGAACTAGAATATTAGGCGGGTGGGAGAAATTCGGGTGAACGGGAAATGAAAGAACGCACGCGCGAGAAGCAGAAGTTCAGCGGGGAAAAAATCCCGCGCTCGCGTGCGGCGCGGCACAGTTGGCAGCTGCCCACAAAATCCCACCCACGTGGGTAGGCCCCCGTGGTCCCCTGCGTCCACAATTCTCCACCTCGTACATCATTTGATAAACCTTAAATTTTGGACGAATACCAGAAGAATTCCACAAACTCCACCAGAGAGATCCAGGCTAAAACCAGGCCAAACCAGCTGCGCCACTATGCCGCGGCTGCCTACGTACCCTCCACCGGGATCAAGCTAACCGTAGATCTACTACTATACTCCAACATAGTTTCCACCTCACCTCCATCACTGCCCCGCAGGGCCATGCCCTCTTGGGCAACTAAACACGGACTGATATGAAGCAAGTCCAAGCAATGCTTAAACTTACTACCTGTGACCACCTTGGTTAACATGTCCACGGGATTCTCATTCGTATGCACCTTCATGAGAGAAATATCACCTTCCTCTATGACATCCCGCACAAAATGATATCTGACGTCGATATGCTTGGTATAAGCATTGTGAGCTTGATTTTTCGCCAAGTGAATCGCACTCTGACTGTCGCACCACAAGTTCACGCTTTCCTGCTCGATCCCCAAATCGTCTAGTAGACCCCACAGCCGAAATGCTTCCTTCACTCCCTCCACCATAGCTATGTACTCAGCCTCTGTTATAGAAAGTGTCACTGTAGCCTGCAACATCGATCGCCAACTAACTGGAGCTCCATGTATCCTGAATACATAACTAGTAGTAGATCGCTGTCTATCTAGATTGCCCGCATAATCTGAGTCCACATACCCGTCGATCTGACATGTATCTCCACCAAAATATAAACTCGTATCCGCGGTACCTTTCAAGTACATCAGAATCCATTTCACCGCTTCCTAGTACGCCTTTCCCGAATTCGTCATGAATCTGCTAACCACACTAACCGCCTGTGAAATATCAGGGCGTGTACACACCATTGCGTACATTAAACTACCAACTGCACTAGCATAAGGGACACGCTCCATGTGTGCCTTATCTTCCGCTGTAGTAGGAGATTATTTACCTGAAAGCCTAAAGTGTGGAGCTAATAGGGTCACCACCGACTTTGCACTTTGCATCCCGAACCTCGCGATCACCCGCTCTATGTAGTCATTCTGACTCAAGAACAATCGTCGATTTGTCCATTCTCTTCTAATCTCCATACCCAGTATTTTTCTTACAGCGCCCATGTCCTTCATCTCGAACTCATTGTTAAGTTAAAATTTCAGCTTATCTATCTCCACCTTGTTCTTCGATGCAATAAGCATGTCATCCACATACAATAAGAGATAGATATAATCACCTCCACGAAGCTTCTGAATGTAAACACAACAATTATAGTCGCTTCGGGAAAACCCATGCTTCAGCATGAAGGAGTCAAATCACTTGTACCACTGCCGAGGAGATTGCTTCAATCCATAGAGTGACTTCCTCAAGCGACATACATAATGCTCCTTATCCTCAACCTTATAGCCCTCTGGTTGATGCATATAGATCTCTTCATCCAAGTCTCTGTGCAAGAAGGCCGTTTTGATGTCGAGTTGTTCCAGCTCAAGATCACCATGAGCAACAATACTCAATAGCACCCGAATAGAAGTGTGTTTCACCACCGGAGAAAATATCTCATTGTAATCCTCACCCTCTCTTTGTGCAAACCCCTTGGCCACTAGCCTGGCCTTGTACCTTGTACCACCGAGCTCTAAAGGATCTTCCTTTCTCTTTCTCTTATACACCTACTTACAACCAATAGCTTTTCTTCCTACGGGCAATGGGACCACCTCCCATGTTTGGTTCTTCCGGAGAGATTCCATCTCCTCCTCCATCGCAGCCAACCAACTCTCACTATTTTTATCTTGAATAGCTTCCTTGAAGGAGACCGGCTCATCTTCCTCGACCAAGAGTGCGTACTCAACCAAATTAACATGTCCATAGTGCTTTAGGGGTTGATCAGCCCCCAGCTTCTGTACCTGCTTGTATACTCGCCTTGGCCTAGTGGAAGCTAAGCTTTCCTCGAGCTGCTGTTGTTGTAGTGCCTGTGTATTCTCCTGCTGAACCTCCTCCTGCTCAAGCTCATCATCTACCTGACTTTCCACTTGAACACGATTAGAACCTGGTTGGTTTTTAGGTTCTATCTCAATAACCTGGGACTTGGAAGTCCCAACAGTCTCAACACCACCATCCTTGGGCACCTTAGCAATCATGGACTTCTCATCAAAGGTAACGTCCCTGCTGATCATAAACTTCGAATCTTCTGTACACCAAAGGCGGTAGCCTTTTACGCCCTTTGCAAACCCCAAGAAAATTGCCTTCTTGGCCCCCGCGTTAAGCTTTCCCTCGTTGACGTGATAGTAAGCAGTACACCCGAAGATTCGGAGCCTCTCATAATCTGCATGCTCTACTGACCACACCCGATAGGGTGTATCACCGTCCAATGTCGAATGTGGAGATCGATTCACAATATAGCAAGCTGTAGCAATCGACTCTGCCCACCATTCTTTGCCCAAACCAGCATATGATCACATACTCATTGCTTTCTCCCGTAGTGTTCGGTTCAGTCTCTCCGCGACCCCATTTTGCTGTGGTGTAGATCTAATTGTCCAGTGTCTGGCAATCCCCTCCTGATCACAGAACTCCTTGAAAGCACCGTCTGTATACTCTGTACCGTTATCAGATCTCAGTATCTTTAATTTCTTGCTCGTCCTGTTCTCAACCATCGTCTTCCACTTCTTGAATGTCACAAATATCTCATTCTTATGCTTTAGGAAATACACTCAAGCATACCTCGAATGATCATCTATGAATGAGACAAAATATCTGGAACCACCCTTAGAAGTTGTCGAAGCTGGACCCCAAACATCTGTGTGCACATAATTTAGTATCCCTCTGCTTTTGTGCTTGCTCCTCAGAAACTAGACCATGTGCGCCTTTCCATACACATAATCCTCGTAAAAATCAATGCAAGGTTTCTTCAGATTCTTTAGCAAACCCTCTTTACCAAGCAGATCCAGGCCCTTCTCTGACATGTGCCCAAGCCGCCTATGACATAACCGTGTGTGCTCACATGGGTCTCCACCACTTCCTTCAGTTCCACTTGCTGCATCTCCTGTCACCGTCGTACCCGAGAGAGTATATAGATTACCGTGACAAACACCCTTCATCACTTTTAAGGAACCCCGAACAACCCTCTTCACTCCGTTCTCTGTTACGATCTTGCAACCCCCGGAGTCCAAAGCACCAACTGAGATTAGATTCTTCCGCAAGTCGGGAACGTGCCTTACATCCGTCAAGGTTCGAACCACTCCATCATGCATCTTGATCTTGATATCACCTAGCCCCACCGTTTTACAAGCATGGTTGTTCCCTATCAGTACAGTTCCACCATCAATGCTCTTGTAGGTAGTAAACCACTTCCTATTTGGACACATATGGTAAGAGCAACCAGAATTAAGAATTCACTTCCCGGAGGTATCCTCGCCACCCGTGACGACATAGCATTCCTTATCGCTCACTTCCCCTGAAGTATAGCTCGCCTCTTCCTTGCCTTCTCGTCTTTTAGTCTTGTTGTTCTTCTTCTTCCCACCAACTCTCTTGTTAGGACAATCGACCTTGAAATGCCTAACTTCACCGCATTTGAAACACGCTCGTCCCGCAAGAGGTCTCGATTTAGATCTAAACTTTCCTCCCTTTCCTTTTCCTCGCTCATTGCCTCTTCCTCTGGCAAACAGTCACTGCGCTTGTTCTTTGTTACCACTAGTGGCCATATCACTAGTTGCAATTTTTCGAAGATCATCCGCTAGAAGCAACGTTCTAGTCTCATCCATCGGCAAAGTATCACCCACAAGCATCAGTGTTTGCACCAGGTTCTCATAAGACTTCGGCAGAGATAGAAGTAGTAGAAGCGCCTGATCCTCGTCTTCCACTGTCACGTCAATGTCTTTCAAATCCGATATGATCCTATCGAACTTGTTGATGTACTCCCGGATTGATGAGCCCTCCTCCATCTTACACGTATACAATTTGGATTTTAAATAAATCCGGTTCGTTAGACTCTTCGTCATGAAGGTGCTTTCTAACTTCAACCACACGCCCGCAGCCATTTCCACCCCGTCCACCAATAAAGCTACATCCCTTTCAATGCAAAGGATAATCGACGTCCGTGCTTCCAGATCCAGCTCCTCCCAATCCTCATCAGACATATTTTTGTTCTTCTCTTTTCCAGCCAAAGCCTTGTGCAATTTTTACGAAATCAGCGAATTTTTCATCTGCATCCTCCAATAGGAAAAATCATTTTTCCCGTTGAATTTTCCAATCTCATATTTTCCAACTTTACTTGTTTTACTTGTAGAAGCCGTTTTCCGCTTGTATTATGTAAATCTGCTTCTCTCAGGAATTTTTACAATTTCTTTGTGTTCACTACACAATAGTCGACCACCACTTCAGATTAGCAGCTTAACCACCGCCAATTTGAATAAGGGCTCTGATACCAATTGTTAGGTGCAGAGTCATGCCCTCACGCCGCGGAAGCGATATCACCTGAGAGATAGCCCTGACTTTTGTTGACACAAAAGCACAAGTCAACCTCTATATTCTTGTTTCTCAGAGGAAACAAGAATAGAATGTGAAATTCTTATTTCTCAAAGGAAACAAGAATCGAAAGTGATATATTTCATCAAAGTAAAATATACATTCTTTCACTCATCAGTTCTAAGACTGAAATATCGAGGGAACCTACAAGCTATGGCAACACACAGTAAAAGACGAGACAATAGATTTACGTGGTTCGGCAAACTTGGCTACGTCCACGGGAGGGGGGTTTCACTATGAGGAGAATACCAAACTTTACAAGCTCTCTCTCAACTCACTCTTTCTTCTTTCTCAAAGAAACTCACACAACCCCCTTAGTATTTTTCCCACTAATTTCCCCACATTCTAAACTCCTCCACCCCCTCCTCTATTTATAGGAGAGAGCAAGGGACAGAACTGGAATATTAGGCGGGCGGGAGAAATTCGAGCGAGCGGGAAATGAAAGAACGCGCGTGCGAGAAGCAGAAGTTCAGCGGGAAAAAATCCCACGCTCGCGTGCGGCGTAGCACAGTGGGCAGCCGTCCACGAAAACCACCCACGTGGGTGGACCCCCCTGGTCCCCTGCGTCCACAGTTTCTTATAAGAAACTGTATAAACCTCTAATGCTTATGCAATTCCAAGAACATATTGGCAATTTCTTCTTTCCTATAAAGAATAGCGTACTTGGTGGCCTAAAACCTAAACCCATGTGTTTTGATAATAAATTATGAATATTTAATTCCTAGGAAATTGCACTTCTTTGCTCGTATAACTGTACAAGGGACTAAAACATAATTGTGTAGATTCCTCTGCTAAAATTTCAAATTTTCAATTCGCTTCCTCATTTATTTAGAAGATTTGAGAATATGCACACTACGACATACTCTACAAAGTTGAGAACAAAGTAAAAATTAAGAAGAAAAAAACTTAATGAATGTAAGATTTCCAATGAACATTTCCTAATTAATAGTCACCTAGAGTAAAAAAAATCAAATGGTTAAGAAAAAATTCAATATAAATATTTTTAAAAATGATTATGGAATTGAATGGATTAAAGAATAAATAATGGTAGAATAAAGGGTTTAGAAACAAAAACCCATAATAAAATCCCTTGATGCGCGATGCAAACAAAATCTCAGTTCAAGTGCTGAGTGAATTGATTTACCTTAGGATTTGTTTGGATTGAGGGGAATAAGGGAGAAGGAAAGTTAGGGGAACCATTCATCTTATTTGGGAATATTTAAGAGGTGAAGTTATTCACCCTAGTTTCCCTTGGTTCACCCCTTAATAGTATAAAATTTGTTACCCCCTAAATTGGGGTGTAACCAAGGGGAAGTGAACTCCTTTCCCTTCCCTTCCCTTCTCTCACATATCTTCCCTTAACTTCCCTTAACCCTATTGAAATCCAAACACACCCTTAGAAGTCTGTCGATTTGAACATCCTTCTCAAGGCTCTTTCTACAATGAATGAAAGAGAAAAAGAAACTATATCAGAAAAAAAGAAGGGAAAATTATGTCAATGCCCTAAAAGTAATAATTTCATGTGATTAAGCCCCATACTCTATGCCAACTAAGCACAAATAAGCACAAAAATAGAGAAACAAACATAAAACTCAAAAATACCATCATTTCCTCCTCTCTCTCTCTTCTCTCCAGATCTCAGTCTGATCCTCCTTCCTCTTCTCCTCTCCTTCTCTCTCCTAACACATTTCCTTCCTCCTCTCTCTCTTCCTCCTTTTTCTCTCAGTCACTGACATCGCCCTCCGCCACCGCCGACCTTGCATGCACGCTCCGACCATATCGTTCGCTCCTTTTCACACACTAATTTTCCCCGATCTCTCTTTCTTTCCCCCCAAAACTATAAAAAGCTCTAATTTTTCCTAACACTGAAGGCGAAGAGGTGGCGAAGAACAAGGCGGAGGAGGCGCTGCCAGAGGAGGACGAGGAGGAGCTCGAGGTCGTCGTAAGTTCCTCAAAAACGATCATTTTAAGTCTAATTTAATTCATTTTAAGTCCAATTTAAATCATGTTAAGTCCACTTCAACTTATTTTACGTCTAAAAACAAGTTAAATTAGTCTTAACATGAATCACGTTAAGTCTAATTCAACTTATTTTAAGTCTAAAAACAAGTTAAATTAGACTTAACATGAATCATGTTAAGTCTAATTTAATTTATTTTAAACCTAATTTCTAGTTAAGTCCAATATTATTCATGTCGTGTTAAGTCCAATTTGATTTATGATAAGTCTATTTTAATTCCTTTTAAGTCTAATTTAAATCATGTTAAATCTAATTCAACTTATTTTAAGTTTAATTTCTAGTTAAGACCAGTTTGGTTCGTGTTAAGTCCAGTTTGGTTCGTGTTAAGTCTAATTTAATTCATTTTAGTTGTAATTTAATTTATTTTAAGTCCAATTTAAATCATGTTAAGTCTAATTCAACTTTTTATAAGTCTAAAAACAAGTTAAATTAGACTTAACATGAAAGATGTTAAGTCTAATTCAACTTTGTTTGCCTCGGGAAAAATTTTCTTTGCAGTTTCCATTAAATCGTTCAAAAAATAAAAGAATAGGCCTTACACGTGTAATTCTCTTCTTACAAAGAAATGAAATTGATTCCCTTAGTAACACACACAGAAACACCTACGTAGTAGCTTTTGCTTGCGTGGGATCTTTGCCTGTGTTGGGTATACATTATCCGTGATCCATCGAGCAACGTCTCCAAGTCGGATACGAAGAAGGCTTGAAGTTAATGTTTCAATGGGGAAACAAGAACTGAAGTAAGTATCTTAGCAAAGTAAGATAAATACTCTTCTCAAGAACATGTCAAAGATTGAACTCAAGGAAACACTAGAAGGCTCTTGAGAATGCTTGAAAGTGGATGAGGAATCCTCTTTTGCTCTCAAAGTTCACCAAGCACTAGCGTCTCTCTGCTATCTGCTCTCCTGTACCTTCCTCCGTACCGTGCACAAGTGATTAGGTTGGTATTTATAGCCATTGGGAGGTATAACCGTCGAAAAGAATACAAACAACCCCTTGGCTACTGTCTCCTTTGGGCGAGACAGTGTCCACTGTCTCGGCCAAAGGAGACAGTGGAAGTGGTTTTGTAAATGCCGTCCACTATCTTAAATTGTATTAAATGTCATAATTTTCATAGATAGTGGGCGTATTTCCAGGACATAACTGTTCATTAACGTTAATAAACATTCCCAAGCAGTTATGGAGCCAAGTGGACCCCGCAAAACATCACAAAACTATCAGAAATCATGGGAGGTTGTCTTACAGTTGGCGAGACAGCTACCACTATCTCGCATATCTGAGACAGTCTACACTGTCTCGGCTATGTGAGACAGGAAGACCGTCTCACCAACTGTGAGACAGCTCCAAGTCTTCTCTCACATTGTTTTGCATTCTTCTTTGCTTCCTTTTGCTTTGGCTAGTCTTCCCTAACTTAAATAACGATGTTCTTCATCTTCTCTCTATCTTCAGCTGTATTTGGAACCTATAGGTAATTTTTGACGCCTATCGATGAGTCTAAAATACTTTGGACAAGATAGGCCCTGCTTTTGCCCAACGTTGGACTATGTAGAAAGATCCATGAGTGGCTTCAATTTCTTGACTTCTGGTGTCGCGACGTCGCTACCCATTTGTTGAAATAGAGAACTGGAGCTGATTCACTGATATTTGAGGTGTTGAACTCGCTCATATCGTTGAGTTGACGCTAAACTGATCATCTTTGTCAAGCGCTCGTAGCTTGATTGCAGTTAAACTTCCAGGGATAATTTTGGAATGAAACCACTACAATGTGTATTGGATCTTGGCGTAACTGCTGGAGCGTAGTCGGATGTTGGCATAACTGCTAGAGTATCGTTAAAAGTTTAACCATAGTATACTCGTACGTAGTTGGAGTCTACATCGTTTAAGCTCTTAAGGTGTTGGAGTATGGAGAAGCAATTTATACTTGTATACTCATCAGAGGATTATAGATGTAATGGTAATGAGTTGAGGATGCAACAAAAATACGCATCGGACGCACCCGGAAGCACCTTTCACACGAGACAATATCCACTTTCTCGCGTGAGCGAGACATGATCGACTATCTCGCGTGAGAAAGACAAGATCCACCGTCTCACTCGAAGGCGAGTTGTCGGGTTGAGTCTGCTTAAGTTATGAGTTGCGGTCTTTTTAGATCATATTTGCCCGCCCTCTTGAGTTCGAAACTCCTTCAAAAACCTCATAACATAGTTTCCAAACCCTTTTCCTCCTTAATCTCTTCAATCTTGATCGAAAAGAGGTATCCAGCTAGGGTTTTCGACATTCTCTTCAAAGGTTTGATCTCTTTCTTCTTCTTTTTTCTTCACTGAGTCTTGTTTGCTCTTGACCCTTGATAAGAACCGAACCTAGAGCTTGAATTTTGGGTTTTTTTCATCTTTTGTTTGAGATCTCACCACAAAACCCTAACTTTCTTTTTGGTTTTAGGTCACAAAACCTCATTTTCATTATGTCTTCCAAGATATCACGTGTTCCCAGGGGTAGATCGGCTACCCAACCATCTGAGAGGGAGGAGACCACGACTTCATCCTTCGGAGGTGAGTTTTTACCATTTTGTCAATTCAAAAGTTAGCAGTTTGACTAGGTTTCCTCATTTGTTCTCCTTCGCGAGGCATTCAAGAAGAGTTGGTATCCTCCTTTGCAGGGATTGACGCTTAATGAGTGTGTTTTGCTTGGCCAAAACACATCCAAAGGCATAGAGGATAGTTTCATTTTATCTCGTAACTTTCCAGACAAGGTACACTGTCTTGCAGTTTGCGGGATAGCGTACACTGTCTCACATATGCGAGACAGATGTGGCTGTCTCGTAAATTGTGAGATAGTGATTTTGTCTCGTAAGTGTGTAGGCATCGAAAATTGCCCATAGGTCTCCACGAACGGTTCAGTGCTAACGTCACTATCCAAGAAGCTTAATCGACGTCGACGAATGATTGAAGTGAATCGACGGACTACATGAAGCAACAGAGTTTCGGAATAATGAGGATACGGACTGATCGGGAGCCGCGCGACGTTTACAAAAGACGCAATACCCCTCATGTCTCATTTATTTTACAGATGATCCAATCATTGGAGCTTATAGAACTCCTCGTCGGCTTTCCAACTCATTTTGAATCACTCAAATCCGAGTTCGGATGAAGAAGTTACGGAGGAAATGAACAAGTACGCAAAACGGACTGTTTCAGCCTAAGCTGTGTCACGCCCCGCTTCCCAAAATACGCGGAAACCGGAACGTGAAAAAGCCCGCGACGTATTAGACCGAGGAGAGATAAGTGCTAGACCTCTTCTTCTCAATCTAATACGCTAAGCGTCTGGAACTAAAACAATACGAAGTCACAGGTCCCCGATCACAGATAGCAAGAATATAATGAACAACACAATACAGAAAGATACATATCACAAATATAATATCATCCAAAAGATCATATTCGGGTCAACATGCCCTTATACAAAAACTATCTGAGTGAAATACTGGAGAACATAATAATACACTGATCAAATGGAAATAAAAGGTACTACAAAAGAAAGCTGAGGACCAAAAACTAAGCTTCAGCTTCTGATCCATCCGCTAGGCACTCCTGCTGAGAATCCTCTGGCTCCTAGCGATCTCCCAACTAAACCTGTTCTTCATCTAAGTCTGACGTACACCAGAGAAAACAGGTGTACGTCAGGTGCATGACGCACGGCAAGACCCCACAAAAGAAAATAGAACGAACGGGATCCAAGCAGAAAACGATACAATAACAGAAATGACAAAAGGACGTGCAACTGGAAATCTGACAAAATCAACATGCGAAAACACTACTAACATGATAAACATAAAGCATCCAAAATCGATCAGGTAACGATATCATGTAGCTAGCGATCAGTCTAATCATCCAAGCAACAAGATCATACAATAGATGGAATTAATACTTAAAAATCTACAACAAGAGACGTAGTACATCGAGCGAAATAATCCAAACAAGGAAACCCTCATGTATATACCATATGTCTCAAATTGTAGATAATTAAATATTAACACCGATCTATATATGAAAAGAAATATAACTGGTCCGTATCTCACATGTATCCAAATCATCCAAGTGACGAAATCATATAACTAGCCATCCTATCACAACTCACTGGTCCATCTCTCGCAGAGTCAACACTCATATCATCGGATAACTGACTGTTCACAAATCCCCTACGCGCATCCAATCCCGCTACACATGCGGCCAGAGGACTACACGTAAACCGTTTTCTGCCTGGTTCGAACTTAAGCACAACTCGGGTGACGAAACGATTTCACTGACTAAAGTGATGTACACACT
>BQKN01064817.1:341671-393913 GCA_022839385.1 Asparagus kiusianus
GTGAGTATATCTTGTTTTTGCTTTCTATTGGTTTAATGCATGAGAATTATAAAGTGTATATTCATTTGGTATCATGCATATTTATATACTCTTTGTGTAGATTGTTTGTCATCATCAAAAAGGAGGAGATTGTTAGTTCTCATATTTATGAGCCTACTATATAATCTAGCTTTAATAATTAACAAACAATTCCTAACATCGGTTTGTCGAGTGTTTTGTATTTGCTTGTTAGGTATTCTACACAAAGAAAGGTCTGGATAAGTACATTAGGATGGCTCTGGCAGGTAGAGCTTTAGAGACCCATGATGCGGTACTGGATGCAGCATGCGAGATTGAGAGCGTGCATAAGGAACCTGAAGACTCACACGTGACTCAGAGCAGGACACCAACGGCTCCGTCCCGGAATGTCGAGCGTCCCCCTCCGAGGCAGCTGTAGCAAGCCCCGTAGAGGTAACATCATTCTCAGCATCAACCATTTCATCAGGCTCACCCCTATCAGCGTCCTGGAGTGCAGACTCGTGGCCAGCCTTCGGTGAAATGTTCCAATTGTGGCTACACTAGGCATATCCAGCAGGAGTGCCGCAGGCGTCTTCGTCTGTACTACATATGTGGATCCCCCGATCATGTCAGTCAGGACTGTCCGTAGTGACAGGAGGTCCGCTTGCCTCCACCTCTAGTTCGGGCAGCTCCTCCAGCTCCACCTCGACCTGCCCTAGCAGCACCGACTCAGTAGGGACCTTATCTCCGAGCAGGGCCTCTTCTTCCTCAGAAGTAGTTTTATCATGAAGCGCAAATGCAGCAACCACCATGTCAGACATTGATGATGTCAGCTGTGGAAGCTGAGGCGAACGACCAGGTTATCGCTGGTAAGAATTGGTCATTACCTATGAATTTCCTTATTTAGTATTACATGATGATATCATAATAGAATTTGTTTATGGGTGCTAAATTTAGTTGCAATTATCTTCTCCTGTAATAGGCAAGGTTCTTGTTTCTTCCGTTCCTACTTTATCACTCTTTTACTCTGGAGCTTCCCATTGTTTCTTGTCTCGTCGATTTACGAGTACCCACTCTCTTCCTATAACTCCTCTGACTACGGGCTGGAATATCAACACTGGCAGTGGTGTTTTAGTAGCATCCATTGGTTATGAAGCATGCCCGGTGGTCATCAGCGGGAGAAAACTCTTTGCAGATTTTCTGGTGATTGATATGCCGAGCTTTGATGCAGTATTCGGGATGGATTAGTCAGGATCATTCTTCGCCATTATTGATTTTCACCGTCAGAGTGTAGTATTCGAGATACCGGATCACCCGAGGTTTGAATTCCTCAGTGGCAGTACATCTGCTGGACTGGTAGAGTACAGAGCTAGACCGAAGAAGGCAACGTTTGCTGCTATGCAGGTGAACTCGAGAAGCCAATTGTAGTTCAAGAATTTGAAGATGTATTTCCCGACGACATTTACGGATTGCCACCAGATCGAGCAATTGAGTTTTCCATAGAATTAAAGCCTGGAACTGCTCTGATCTCCAAGACTCTTTATCGTATGCCTCCGGCTGAGTTGACCGAGCTTCGGAATCAGTTGGATGATCTTATGCAGAGAGGTTTGATATAACCCAGTGTATCAGCCTGGGGAGAACCTGTGTTGCTTGTTGGTAAGAAGGATGGATCCAAGCGGATGTGCATTGACTACAGGGAGTTGAATGCTGTGATTGTGAAGAATAAGTATCCACTTCCCCATATTTATGATATCTTCGACCAATTAGGCGGATCGAGAGTATTTTCTAAGCTGGCTCTGCGAAGTGGATATCACCAAGTGAAGGTCAAGGACTCTAATGTTCCTAAGACTACATTCCAGATGAGATATAGACATTATGAGTTCTTAGTGATGTCGTTTGGTGTGACTAATGCGCCAGCGACATTCATGAACCTGATGAATCTAGTATTCTATGATGTGCTAGACAAGTTTGTAGAAGTCTTTATTGATGATATCCTGGTATACTCCAAGAGTGAAACGGAGCATGCGGAGCACTTGTGGTACGTGTTGTAGACCCTGAGAGAGCATCGGCTATTTGCCAAGTATAGCAAGTGCCAGTTCTGGCTAGATCACATCGCGTTTCTAGGATACGTGGTGTCAGGAGACGGCATATCAGTGGATCCGGAGAAGGTATTTGCTGTTAGGGATTGGCCTACACCTAGGGCAATATCTGACATTAAGAGCTTCCTGGGGCTAGCTGGATATTACCGACGCTTCATCAAGGATTTCTCGAAGATCGCGGAGCCGATGACGCGACTTACAAGGAAGGATATTAGATTTGTCTGGTCCGACGCTTGTGAACAGGCTTTCGAGGAGTTAAAGTCTCTATTGATTTTGGCCCCGATCTTGACAATACCAGATAAGAGCGGGAACTTTGAGGTGTTTTGCGACGCATCAAGTAGAGGATTGAGATGTGTTCTTCAGCAGGATGGTCATGTGGTAGCTATGCTTCTCATCAGTTGAAGAAGCATGAGTAGAATTATCCTACCCACGACTTAGAGTTGGCAGCTGTGATTTTTACCCTTAAGCTTTGGAGGCATTATTTGTTGGGAGAGTAAGTGAAGGTGTTCACTAATCACAAGAGCTTGAAGTACATCTTCACGCAGAAGGAGCTCAACATGAGACAGCACAGATAGTTAGAGCTGATGGCAGACTACGACATCGATATTCAGTACCATCCTGGCAAGGTTAATGTAGTACCAGATGCTTTGAGCCGTTTGCCGACGATCATGACCCTCACAGCTCAGTGGAGACTTCAACAGGAAGTGAGAGATATGAGTATAGAAGTTCTTCTTCCAGGAGTCACCGCTTCCTTTATGAATCTTCAGATTCAATCGACATTGGTCGAGCGAATCAAGGCTGCACAAGCGGGTGACTCATTTCTTCAGAAGTGTAGAGAATTTGCAGTGGCTGGTCTTCGACCGGAATTTGTTGTTCATGAAGATGTCTCCTTATGATTTGGTAGTCGTATCTGCGTACCAGAAGGAGATGTTCGAGAGGAGATATTATGGGAAGGTCATAGCTCACCGTATTCTATTCACTCTGGAGGTACGAAGATGTACAAGGATCTGAAGCTGAACTTTTGGTGACGTGGTATGAAGAGAGATGTGACTCGTAGTGTGGCTAAGTGCCTTGTATGTCAGCAGGTGAAGGCAGAGCATCAGCGCATCGTAGGTCTTTGCAGCCATTGCCTATTCCGGAATGAAAGTGGCAGCACGTCACCATGGACTTCGTTATTGGCTTACCTCGGAGCACTAGACAGAATGATGCTGTTTGGGTGATCGTAGATTGATTAACCAAATCGGCTCACTTCATTCCATTCCGAGTGGGACAGTCGATGGAGAATCTTGCTTAGAGATACATGGAGGTAAAATATCTATCTCTATATGTTTGATGAGTTCCTATTTCCCAAGAGTGTTAATAAATCTCTAGTATTGTAGGAGATCATATGATTGCACAGAGTTCCAGTGTGCATCGTTTCGGATCGCGATACCCAATTTACCTCAGAGTTCTGGAAGAGTTTGCAGATGAGTCTTGGGATCATTCTCAGTTTCAGCACAACTTATCATCCCTAGACCGATGGGCAGTCGGAGAGGACCATTCAGATTTTGGAGGATATGCTTAGAGCTTGTATGCTTGACTTTCAAGGATCGTGGGAAGATCACTTATATTTGGTGGAGTTTGCATACAACAATAGTTTCCAGGCTAGTATTGGAATGGCCCTTTTTGCAGCACTATAGGGTAGGAGAAGTCGTTCTCTGTTGAGTTGGGACGATATTAGTGAACGGGAGATTTTTGGGCCAGAGTTGATTGAGAGATCAATTGATGCAGTCAAGATCATCCGGGAGCGACTTCGTATAGCGCAGGACAGATTTAAGCATTAAGCAGATGCAAAGCGCCAACACTTTAGAGTTTCAGCCAGGCGATCATGTGTTCCTAAAGATTTCCCCCAACCGAGGCATCGTTCACTTTGGAAGGCGTGGGAAGTTGAGTCCGCGATATGTGGGACCTTTCGACGTATTAGAAAGAGTTGGAGAAGTGGCGTACCGACTTGCATTACCATCCGCCATGGCTGGAGTGCATAACATATTCCATGTTTCTCAATTGTGAAAATACGTTGGAGATCCAAGTTATGTCGTAGATTTCTTGAAGATTGAGGTGTGATCCGATTTGACATACGAGAAGCAGCTTGTGGTGATTTTGGACCGAAGGGAGAAGACCCTCCGGAACAAAACCGTTCCGCTTGTTCGTGTGATGTGGCACCCAGATTCTCCTGGAGAGTCGACTTGGGAAACTGAGTCTGAGATGCGACAGCAATACCCTCATCTATTTCCTAAATCCTAGCTGTCTTGTCTTGTATCTTATTTTGAAACGTCTTGTATGAATTTTCCTATTTATGGATATGCAATATATTTTGAACTTTATATGAGTTGAGACGAATCTATCTTTATATTTCGTCCTTGTTTTAATTCCGAGGACGGAATTTGTCTTAAGGGGGGTAGGATGTAATGATTGTAAATTTCTAATACGGTTTTAAATAATTTTCTAGTATTTAAATATTAAATATTATTTTTCTAAAAGAGTATTTGTATTTTTTCCAATTTCTCTAGAATTTTCTACAATTTAAAAATATGGTATTATATTATTTTAATTGTTTTACTAATTATAAATTTAATTGTTTCGGTAAAAAATTTTAAATTAATAGTTAATTATTCATTATTGTTACTGTTATTATTATTTTGACCATAAATTTTTAATAATTATTTGAATAAATTTTCTGATATTTTAATTATTTAAAGGGGTATTTTTCCCCTTGTTTTTCCTCACACCGGTATTTCACACTGTCTCTCTCTCTCTCTCTCTCTCTCTCTCTCTCTCTCTCTCTCTCTCTCCCCCCCCCACCCTACTTCCCCTAAACCCTCCCTAATTCCGCACACACTCACCTCGTGTTTCCCCCCTGATTCCCTCAAAACCCACGTGACTCTCTCTCTCTCTCACTCAATCCCACCCCCCCTCTCTCTCCTCTAGGGGGTGTTTATTTTTATGAAAGTGAATTGTAAAAGTGTGAAAGTGAAATGATTTTAAGACTTTTGGTGTTTGTTTTATTGAAAGTAATTTTGAAAGTGAAATGTTAAAATGAGTCCACATCAGCTCTAATGCATGTTTAAGTTCCCCTAAAAAAGTGCTGAAGTCAAGTGAAAGTGAGAAAAAAGTAAGGACCACTCCTAATTAATTAGGGGCTATTTGGTTCGTTTTTTTAATCGGTGAAAAAGTTTTACACCGCCTCCACATCAGATTTTTCATGGCCACGTAGGATATAAGCTTTCTGTCGGTTTTTTTCCATCTTTGGTTTGCTAGGTTGAAGAAGGAAAACGTGGTAAAAATCGTTGCTACATCAGATTTTTTTTCTCTCCCTCAATTCCTTTCTCAACCTTGTGAAATCAACAAAAACTGCAGCCACGTCAGCTTTTTGCCATATAAACAAAAATTTTCCCTTTTTTCCCATGCGAACCAAACATAAGAAAAATAAATACATTGGTTTCCCACCATTTTTTTGTGCGAACCAAAGCGAAACAATCTAGTTCTTGGAAAAGTTTGGAAAACTCAAAACTTGTGTTTTTGTACATGGAAATGCATTTCCCAATATCTAGGAAACGAACCAAATAGCCCCTTAGTATATTTATTATTTATCTTACCTTATTTTCCCATGTTATTAGGTGGAAACAACCGCCTCCCCCCAAAATTTTCTTACCTGCTAATTATATTATTTCTTTTATAGCATTTAATATCTGTGTATATTGTTATGTCATGTATATAGTACGAATTAGACAATTTATGAAATGAGTACACATTTTAGCGTGATTGTTGTACAGTTGTAACATGACTAGGCATTTAATAAGCCATTACATTATTAAAAAATATATAAAGTACATAAGTAAAAAAATACAAATACAAAGAATCTATAAAAGTTAGTACAAGTAATTGATGATATATATACCTGAGACTTTCAACTCGTTCTTTAGATGTTACCAGAATAATTATTAGAGTTTAGAGTGTAATATGAATTTAAATAACAAATAAATAAATAATTGCCACATCATTTTTATTTTCCTAGTTCGATTAATTCATTTTTACAAACAAACATTGCATTTCACTTTCATGTTGACATGGATTCACTTTCACACTTGCAAAAATAAGTGACTTTCACACATTCGAGTCACCTTCATTTAACCAAACACCCCCTATTATTCCCCAGCTCATCCCTCTCTCACTCACTTTCTCATTCTCTCTCTCTCTCTCCTTCATCACCCATAGCCAACTCCCATCTCCCTTCACCATCTCTCCCACTCACTCTCAATCTCTCTCTCGTTCTCTCTCTCTTCGTCCTCACTCTCTCTCCTCTTCACCTCTTCACCACTGCCACCACCGAACAACGACGACGACCGAACCCAAACCCGCTCCCTGAGCTCGCCGTGCCCAGTTCCACCTCCCCCTCATCTCTCCAAGTCCGACACCACCCTAGCTCACCTCCGAGCCGCTCTCTTCCTCCTCCTCTGTTACCCAACATCGCAACCCGAGCTCCATCGCTGCCCCGACACAACCGTGCCCCTACTCCACGACCTGCTACCTACAACCTCCTACAGCCGCGCCCAGTTCCTCATCACCGCGCTATCCAAAACCTAGCACCGCCCCCAGTCCCCTTTCTCCCTGCTGCCTCAACCACCCAACCCCTCCTCCCATCAACCTCCACGCCGACCAGCCCCCCAAACTCCTCAGGCCCTCCGACTCCGACAACCCTGTCGTCGCTCACGCCACCTACACCGCTGGCCTCTACCCTACTACCTCTCACTGCAGCCCCTTGCCTCAACTACGCGCATGCAGCCCCTTGCCTCAACTACGCGCAGAACCCCAACCCTGTGCTGACCTCCACCTGCAGCCACCTCCCCACGCCCAGTCGTCGCCCCGTGGTCAGCCCCCAAAGAGATTCCACGCTACCGCTCAGCCTCAAGTCCGCCGCCTTGGCCATCACCATGGACGAGCCCGAATCAGTGAGCTTCACTGCAGAAAACTACAGTTTGAAGCTAACTTCGCGAGCATTTTTCGACCAACTCTGACCTCCGTTTCTGTCGATTCCTTCGCCGTTGTGTAGCCCTTTGTGTTGTCTATCACACGGTATATTCCTTTCACTTAGGCTCCCTATCTACACCTCGTTATACTCGTTTGAATATCGCACATCACATTAACACTTTAATTATAATTTTATCCGTCGATTCCGCGAAACCTGTCGTAACGATGTGCAATTGCCCTGACGGCCCCCACTACGGTGCACGATATACTCAAGGCAAGATTCCACCTGCTCAGAATCCAATTTTTGTATTTATCATGAATTATCTACAATTTTAGATATGTTAATAATTATCTGCGTGTGATTGCTTGATGAATGATATTAGATAAATCATCATAATATGATAATTAGTATTTTTAGAATAATTATGATAAATTAAAAGAATTTATTTTGGCAGCAGAATCATTTTTGGATAATTATATTAATTAAAAAGAATTTATTTAAGAACAAAATCATTTTAGGAAAATTATAATAATTTAAAAGGAATTATCTTGGAAAAAGAATCATTTTAGAATAATTATAATAATTTTTAGAAATTATCTTGTGGAAGAAATCATTTTAGAATGATGAATATTTAAAAAAAGAAATTATTTGGGAAAATAGAGTATTTTGAATTAATGAGAATTTATCTTATAAAAAAATATTTTTGAATTTATGAATTTATTCTTTTAAAAGACTAATTTTAGAATTATTATAAAATAATAAGAAAATAACTTATTTTGGAAAAATGGATTATTTTGAAATTAAGTTAAAATAATTTAGATTGAAAAAGGAATTATTTTGAAGTAAATAAATTTTTTATTTTAGAAGATTGTTTTGGAACAATTTTATGATTCAAATTCTTAATTTTGATTATCTGATATGCAATGATATTATTGCACATGATTAGTTACATTAATTGTTCATTGTTGTGATTGAGAACCGTTAGTGGTCATCACCGTAGTGCCCTTGCGTGACCTAGAGACATGTGTTGTGTTGACCTAGCAAAACGAGAAGAGTTGGGATGGGAAAGTCATGGTTCATGTGATCGGATAAGACTGTTGATGTATCTTCCAGGCCCGCCCCATCATCTTGTGTAGCATTGGGGTTAGTTTGTTGGGTCAAAGTGAAGCTTGTGTAGTCACTTTGGTCCGTGACTTTGATATTCACCCGAGTTTAGCTTGAGTTCGGACTAGGCTGAAATCGGATTACGTGTAGCCCTCTGACCGATCTTGTGTAGCGGCGTATTAGGTGCACGTAGGGGATTTATGAACAGTCAGTTATCCGATGACAGGAACGTTGACTCTATGTGAGATATGCACCAGTGACCTGTTATAGAATGGCTAATTACATGACATCGTTACTTGGACGATTATGAGTTGTTGTGAGATACGGACCAGTTATATTTCTTTTCATACATAGATCAGGATTAGTATTTAATTATCTACAATTTGAGACTATGGTATATACATGAGGGGTTCCTTATTTGGATTATTTCGCTCAACGTACTACATCTTGATTTGTAGATTTTTAGGTACTAATTCCATCTAGTGTATGACCCTGTACTTGGATGATTATTCTGATCGCTAGCTGCATGATCGACTTATTACTTGGTTGTTTCCTTGGATTTATTATGATTATTCTGTTCTAGTAGTAAATTATATTTAGATTATTAGTATTTCAGTTGCATATTTCCATTGTTAGTACCATTATTGCATTGGTCGAACGACCGTTTCTATTCTTCCTTATGGGATCTTGCCGTGTTCTATGCACGCTGACGTACTCCTTTTATCTCGGGATGTACGTCAGATTTAGAGGACGGGCAACTAAAGTTCGGAGTAGTACAGGAGCCAGAGGATCCTCCGCAGGAAGGCTTTACAGACGGAGCAGAAGAACAAGTCGAAACTTAGTTCCCCCTTTTAGTTAGTTGATGACCCTAGTTTACTTTTGTAATATTTTCCATTTTCATCTGATCGTTGTATTTTATATTTTCCAACATTCAGATCGTTTTGTATAAGAGCATGTTTGGCCCGAATATTATGTCTGGCATGATGTTTCAGTTGTGATATGTATTATTTTGTTCTCAGTTGTTTATTATATTCTCGCTACTGTGATCGGGGACATGTGCCTTCGCTTTATATTTGCTTGACGCTTAGCGTATTAGATTGAGCAGAAGGGGTCTAGTACTTATTTCTCTTCACTCTAATACGTCGCGGACTTATTCACGTCCCAATTTCCTTTGTATTTTGGGAAGCGGGGCGTGACACGGATGAAACCATCTTTGTTGTTGTTTAACAGGTTTGGCATCCGGCTTGATGATAAATCGGTGCATAGCCACATTTGGATCGAGTCCTGGCATGTCTTCATAATTCTATGCAAAGACATCAATATACTCTCGGATGAGGGCGATCAATTCCTCTTTTTCTTCTGGTGGAATACTATCACTGATGAATATGGGCTTCGGATTTGCTTCGCCACCCATATTTACTTGAGCTAGTAGGAGGTTTCCTTTGCTCAAATTTGTCACCATATTGGATGTTTAAATGATGGACCTAAGGATCTTCTCAGAGTGGTGATAATCACATTTTATTATAATTTTATACCCTCATTATCTATTTTATATGAATAAATATACCACTAATAATTGTTTTATCTTTAATTGCAGGTTAATCATTTCTGATTTAATGATTTAAATGATTTAATGTTTGACGAGCTTCCTGATGACGAACTAGAGATAGAACCGCTGGTCAATCATGTTTCTGCTGTTGGCTAGCAACGAGAACCTTTGGAGATAGAACCCCGAGTCTAGCTTCTGAAATGTCTCGATCATGGGATTATTTATCCCATTTCTGATAGTTCATGGGTGAGTCCGGTCCAAGTTGTTCCAAAGAAATCTGGGATCACCGTGATCCAAAATGAGGCTAATGAGCTGATTCCCACTCGATTCCAAACTGGATGGCGATTCTGTATTGACTACAGAAAACTCAACTTAGCCACTCGAAAAGATCACTTCCCTCTTCCTTTCATTCACCAAATGTTAGAGCGTTTAGCAGGACATGAGTTCTATTATTTCCTGGATGGATATTCAGGTTACAATCAAATCCCTATCGCTCCCGAAGATCAGGAGAAAACCACCTTCACTTGCTCGTATGGAATATTCGCATACCGACGCATGCCTTTTGGCCTGTGCAACACACCGGCCACATTCCAACGTTGCATGATCAGTATTTTTCCGACATGGTAGAGCGATTTCTCAAAATTTTCATGGACGACTTTTCTATTTTTGGTGACACATTTTCCCAATGTTAGCATCATCTTAAACTGATCCTAGAACGATGTAGGGAGAAAAATCTGACTCTCAATTGAGAGAAATGTTATTTCATGGTCAAACAAGGCATTGTCTTAGGACATGTAGTTTCTAATAGGAGAATCGAAGTGGACAAAGTTAAGGTAGATCTCATTTCCAATCTCCCTCCTCCCAAAACAGTCAAAGATGTCAGATCGTTTCTTGGTCATTCTGGTTTTTACCGATGTTTCATCAAGGATTTTAGCAAAATTACTAGACCTTTGACCAATCTCTTAGCTAATGATACATCATTTGTCTTCTCTCCCGACTGCCTCAAAGCTTTTGAATATCTGAAAAAGGAGCTAACCACAGCTTTTTCTCTCTTATTTGATTTCTTCATCCTCATACTAATAGTAATTGCAGATTCTTATCATCATTGTCGATCGAACAAATGTAAGTTCTTCAATTCTTATCTGCTTTACTTTGTGCATCAACGAATTTGCATTGAGGATAATGCAAAATTTAGGTGTGGGGGTAGGAAGTACATATTTTCCTCTTTATTTTATCCTATTTGACATAATTTTTTTTAATAAAAAAATATTGTCACTTGCCAATTAATAGAGTTAAGTAATAATTGATCTAATTGATAAATTTTAAATTTTTTAATTCCTAGTTAGTGATATACTCAAGTTCACCTTTTATGATAACTCCAAATAAAATTCTTAAGAAATGATTTTTCAAGTAGTATACTTTACTTAAGTCTTACTACCTTAGACTTTTAATTAAAAATAATAAAATTTTTACATGCTTAACTTGGAGTTGAAAATTTATTTTTCATGTTATCTTGATTTACACATTTTTTTCAAACTATATATACTTATACATATATATATATATTAAAAAAATAACTTTATAAAAGAAGAGTGCGAAAAATATGCACAAAAAAAACTCTTAAATTCAAGGTGATTCTATCTTATAAAGCCTAAGTTGACTGAGTAATTAAGCACAACGAGTATCTTTATACTTAATGACCTAAGCCCAATTGGGTTGGGATTCATTGGCCCAAAACTTGTTAAATGGTCACTTAGAAAGCTCGTTAAAATAGAAAACAATCACCAAGAATTAGAGAGTGAAGAAAAAATATATACATATATATCTTTAACACTAACCATTTTTTTATATATATTGTTGTTTTGTATATATGGTCTTGAAAAACAATTTTTGATCAAGAAACTTGAAAGTTATTTAAAACAAAGAGTTAGCATGTTCTTTTCAAAACTTTTAAATTAAATCTCTAATATTTTACTTGGTTTTATATTGCTATAATGAAAAAGATTTTCTAAGAGATTTACATTGGAGTTATATATAAAAACATTTTCTTGATTATTAACTAGCTTCAATTAGAATGTCTAAATATATCAAAGAAAATTAGTTATTTACTGACTTCTTTAACTTGGCAAGTTACCCGAATTTTGTGGGTATATTCACTACAAACCCTCACGAGACTACAACTCGTCCACTAAGGTAACCTAGGGGTTTAAAGGCTTGTTGTATGCGCTAAATACAACCGTGATTCCTGCGAAAGTGAGTTAGGATTTTTAATTTCTTTCTTTGCTAGAGGACTAGCAAAAGTATAGGTGTGGGGGTATTTGATAATCATATTTTATTACAATTTTATACCCTTATTATCTATTTTATATGAATAAATATACCACTAATAATTATTTTTATCTTTAATTGCAGGTTAATCAAGAATAAAAGCCTAATATCTCTTCTCTCAATAAAGCCCACGAATTAATGAAAAACATCAGCAAAAGTTCAAAGAGGAAAATGATCGAAGAGTTGGAAGCCCAAAGAGCATGAAGCCCATCAAGCAAATGATGGCCCAAAAGAAAAAAAAAAAGAAATGAAGCAAATCCTTAAATCCCACGTGATCTCCAGCACATCATGCACATTATATTGAAGCAAAAAAAAAAAGCAAAGCCCATGAAGCCAAAAAGAAGCCCATAGCCCAAAACACCAAGGGTTTGAAATGGCAGCACTTTCTTATTAGTTTCATTTTTACATGAATTGTGAAAATAAATGAAGCAAGGCCCAAGAATCCAAGCCCAAAAGCTCAATGGCTAAAAATGGTTGTCTTGGGGCTCAAGTCTAATCCAATGGCTCATATTCATTGATGTTTATTATAAATAGGGGTAGAGAGTGAGGGGTTAGAGGGGTGAAAAATTTTGTAACTCTATTTGGAGAGGAGGGCTACTCTTAATTGAGAAGGCCTTCCAAAAATTATAACTTTTGTTGCAATTAATAATAATAATTTTTCTTCACTTTAATTTTTTCTTTTCTCCTCTTTGTTGAATAATGAAGATGGAGATGAAGAGCAACTTGAAGGTTTGCATTTCTTTTCTCTTTAATTTCTTTTTAGTAATTTCTTTATTATTGCTTATTAGTTAGATTTACATTCATGCTTGTAGTGTAGATTTATTTCCTTGTCTTTTTATTTTTTTTTGCACTTTGTTTTGTAAAGTAGATTTATTTTCTTTTATTTAATTTTTGTAATTTATTTTGTAGTTTAGATTTTAATTCTTTGTAGTTAGATTTATTTCTTGTTCATAATTTAGATTTTTCTTTTTTTTTTTTTTTGTAATTAGTTATTTTTCTTCTTGCTTTTATTTCTTAAGATGTGAAATTAATTCTTGTATGAATCTTAGAATTGTATGAAACTAGTCTAAAATCTTTTATATTGTATGAATTATTATCTTTCACTTAAAATATCCATGTTTAGGATAATCAACTAGAAAACTAATCGGTAGAAGAAAAATTTAATAATCTATGCTTATCTTAAATGGCTTGATAGGTTATGCTTATGAATTCTAAGATTACTATCTTGTTGTTATTTTTATCATGAATAGTAATTTTAACTTAGATGATAATTTGATAGGTTATACTTTCCTTAAATGTTTTGATAGTCTATGCTTAATAAATCTAAGTTGAAATATGATAAAAAGAGAATAATTTGTATTTTGTAATTGAGATTAGCTAGTAGATTAAATTCTAGATTTCTCATATCTTTAATTGAATCCTCCATCTTGACTTTCTTGAATTTCCTTTTTATTCTTGATTTTATTTCTTGATTTTATTCATTCTTCTTTCTTGCCTTATGATTTCATTTATTATTTGATTCTTATTTCTTTTCTCTAAAATTTAATTTATTGTCTCTTGCATATATTCACAACAATCACTCATCACAATCACACTTATTCTTTAATCCTATTTTATCACGCACACAACATAAGAACCTATTCTAATAATCTCTTAAAAGTCACCTTCCTTGTGAGATCGATAACTTTTTATACTATAACTTGATCAATTGTGCACTTGCAATTTTGGTACATAATTATGCTGCATCAAGTGGTAACTGATCATCTTCGTTAGCTTTTGTAGGGTCGACGGTGATCATATTTCACATCAAGCCTTTGAACATCTCTCCAAGGCTGACATCGGAATCCCACGTTGAAGAATCTGATGAATGCACATCATTATTTTGCTCAGACAGATGGTTATTGAGCTTCCAACAACACTCATCAAAAGACGAGGAAATATAGCCTAGACCCCTCCTTTGCTCATAATAATTATCAAACTTTCCTTTTGGTACATAGGAAGGTCTGGGTGGAACCCAAGTACCTTGACCAAAGTGAAGACCTTCTCCGAGCGTGAGATTGTATCCCTATTTCTTCATATAATTATGTGCTTGTGGGCTATATCTGAGGAAATATCGACGTAATCCTTCATCCTTACTACCGTTCTCCAAAAAGGGATTTGGTAGAGGAAATGACTCTTCTTTTCTGAAGACTATCTGTTTTCCACCCCCTGCCTTTACAGGAAGGATGAAAGTTGTCCCAAATGAATCTGGGAAATACTTCTTCGTCATGCATGATGATTGAAGTGGCACATGTACGTCAGGATTTTTGTACAACCTCTGCATTACATCATCAATACAAGGTACATAATCTAAATCATCATTTATTATATAATTACAATCGACAAGTTGCCAAATACAACTTCCATCTGATGATTTATCACTGTGAAGATTGATTACAAAGGGTTCTATATCATTAAATACAAGGCATTCGTCATAATCGAGCCTAGCTTTGGTTTCAGATTCTTCTTCGCTATCTGTGCCATGGGCCGATGGTTCAGCATTGGATTCAGCACCATATAAGAGGGAATCGACAAAATAATTCTCCAATCCCTTGAATGATTGCTTATTCGTGACCACCATCTTAACCTCATTATCCGTGTCAACGTACTTCAAATACTGATGCAATGTAGAAGTAACTATAACATTACCATGGATCCAGGGTTGAACCAATATTAAGTTATAGGATGTCTCTGCATCAATAATGTAGCATGTGACCTCAGGTTTTAACTCTCCAAGCTAGCACTTTACTTAGATTTTACTCAATGGTCTAGACCCACTGGTGTTGAATCCATAAATAACAGTGCCTATGGAAGCCAACCTGCTAGCAGCAATTCTGAGATGATACATCAATCAGAGTGGCATGACACTAACCGTAGAGCCCGGATCAACTTGGATTTAGTTGACAACAGTCGAGCCAATATACCTGGTGAAGTATAAAGGCCTGTCATGCTTTGAATTTCTCACTTGCATGTCGTCCCGCGTGAAAGTGATGCAAGGGAACTGTTTGGTCGCCAGATTGCAGTGTTGAACTGATGGTTCCGGCTCTTCAAGGGCTTGTTTGACTTGAGTGAGGAAGGCCTCAGAGTCAATAAAAGCTTCTTGTAAAGCCTCCCTGGTGTCTTTAGAAAGATGCAGCAACTCGTATAGAGTGATCCTCGTGGGGATGTTAGACAACTGAGCCATAACATCAAAGTGGTACGGAGCATTTGAACTTTTTTAGTTTGTCTCTCCCAATCGGTCAACTGAGAAAACGAGACTACATTGGATTCTGGACCTCTTTGTGCTGGGGTTCTTTCTCCTTTCGCTTTGCCTCAGTTTCCTTCTGTTTAGTAGTTGGCTATTGTTGGGGCTTCTTAAAAGGTTCAAGAGATGTTGTAACCACCCCTAGTTTAGCCAAGGTCTTGGCATTCTAATCAAAAACTTCTGGGTACTTGTACTAGTATTCGTTCCCACTCCTGGTGGCAAAGGTAGATTCTCCATCTGCTACCAAGACTTTGTGCTCATCTTCGGAGAATGAAAGAGTTGGAACATCCCCATCGTCTTTCTCTGGAACAGCTGAGATGGGGAAACAAGACTTGCCTTTGCTTTTGTATTTCTTCGTGGTGGGGATCATGTCCATTGTTCATCATTGAGGAGATCAGGATGGACCCATAGAACTTCACCGTTAAAGGCTATATGCGGCACGAGCCCCTTCTGTCATTGCCTATGTGGATCATCGTTGATGGTCTTCATTTCCACTTTTGAAACATGTTCTTTTTGGAATCATGATGGAGGTATAGACCCAAAACTGATAGATATCGCGGTTGCTCCCACCTTCTTTTCCTTTGGTGGTTTTGTTGTTATGATGCTGAGGTTGACCAAGGCTTGAATTCTATCTTTAAGGACAAAACATGTCTTGGTAGGGTGGTGGACCCTCCTGTGATATGCACAGTACTTCGGGTCTATAGTCTTGCTAGCTTCCTCCTGATTCATAATTGGTGGCAACTTTATTTTATTATTATCCAGGAGGTACTTAAAGATGGCTGGAACCTCATCATCTTTGAACGTATAAGTCCTCTGGAATATTGGATCAGGATTCCTCTGTTGCCTCTGGGGTTGTGGTTGAGGCTATAGTTGAAACTATGACTGTTGTGGTGATTGCTGTTGTGGTTGTCGTTGTGATGTTTGATTAGCATCAACCGTTGTCACAGACACTTTTTCTCTACCACGAGGAGCAAAATTCAGCTTTGGAGAATTAACCGTCGGTTGGCCCCTCTTAGCCTTCTTTCTTTTGAGGAAACGTTCGGCTTGTTCTCCATGCATTTTCAACTCCTTCCATGTTTTAGATGGTACAACCCCCATGGCTTCCAACACATCCAGGGAGAGATTACTATGACATATTTGCAATATGAACTCCTCTGTGACCGGATCTCTGTATTTCATGACCCGGTTACGAAAGCATTTGACAAAATTATCAACCGACTCCCCATCTTTCTACTTCTTATCCAGAAGAGATCCGATTGATACTTCGGTGTCATCATCAAAGAAATTGTTGAGGAATAGATTATCCATGTCATCCTAGCAATTGATGCTCCCTAGCATGATACATCGATACCAGTCGAAGGCGGCCCCGCGAAGGGTGCCCACGAATGACTGAGTCAACAAGGGTTTATTTCTAGAGATCATACCAAAGTGAGATTTGAAGTAGATCAGATGTTGGGTTAGTAACCCTCTCCCGTCAAATGGCGTAAAGTTAATCAGATTAAACTTCACTGGGTATGGAATTGACCCTCATTCCCTCGGGTATGGACACGACATTCCGGTCTTCTTCACTTCTTGAGCAGACATCAAGATGTTGACCTTTCTTTCGAGCTCTTTCATCATCTTCATATCTTTATCTGCATCTTTCTTTGGGTTATGTTAGGAAAAATCAATCGGATTACTCCCACCTACACTGTTATTGTTATTGGGAGGTGTATCGGCAGTAATAACCTCATCCACTTCTGGATCGCTGTCATCTGTGTTGATCTGAGTGGGCGTGATAGGTGTGTTACGATGACTAGATGTAGCCCGTTGACTGGACTCAGGTTGGGTAGTCTTTGAGCCTGTAACTCTCCCATTTGCTACATAGACAATTCCATATTTGTCTTCATTTTAGCTCTGATCTCTTCTCATTGTCTCGCTAGAGCTTCCTGAAGTATTTGGGTCATGTGCTCAGGAGTGATTGTGAATGCTTCTTTGGCTTGCCCTATGCTCAACATTGTATCATCAGAAGCAATTGCAGAACAAGTGATTGAAAGTTCATCATCTAAGGACATTCCTTCATGCATCATCTTGTAGTCTCTATGTTGGGTGGATCTCAACTAGAGCCGAGACATTCTCTGAGAAATTCTTGGATCAACTCTTCCTCCCAGGGTAAAGACAGGATCGTAGTCAATTGAATGTCGTTTAGACTTTCCTTTTTCTTTGCCAGACATGTTGATGGTGACTTTTGGGAACTCTTTGTCTTGGATGGCGGTCCTTCTCTTTCGAAAGCATCTAGGTTTAGGATTTGACACTACAGCTGATGGTGCGAAAAGTCTTTAGAACACTGAGACTCTTTACGAGATGGCTTCTTTCTTGGAGCAATTATATTCAAAAAGTACTTCTTTAATGAGCCTCTTGCACGAATAATGAGAGCTTGTTTCTTGAATAGTCCTCTTTCGAGTTTTGCTCACACCCCCAGTCTGATGGTAACAGGTCATTGGCATGATGACCGAAACACCCCATTGTCTGTTGGTGTGATTTCCCAAGTATAACATTGTCTTTTGATAGACACGTCTTCTTTTGGGGACGTTGAGCCTTGTTGACATTCTCAGGACAATTTGTTATCGCCTTTGAAGAATCCAAGGTCATGTTATGAGTTGTGCATTTAGAACCACCCTCTTGCGAAAGTAGAGTCTTAACGGACTCTTGGGTTCTAATACAGACCCCCAGGCAGGAGGTGACAGGAATTCTCCCAGAAAGGGAGGCCTCATTGCCTCTTCTGTGCATTGCGCATGAACAGGTACATTGAGGTGCCCTGGTTTATTTGGAGGTAGTGGGACACCCTTGTACGGTGACTGGTTTGATAGGAGTGCGTGTACAAACCCCAGTCTGAGGAGCTCCTTGGGTTTTAATCATCGGACCCAACCGCTCTTTTATTGGTGCTTTTCCTCAATCTTCATGCAAAGGACCAAGGAGATCGGCCAATGTAATTTTCAGCATTGATAGACTTGGAACAGATGCTAAAGAAGGAGAAGAAGTGGTCACCGAAGCCGTCCTTTGGGTAAGACAGTGGGAACTGTTTTGGCCAAAAGCTCTTTGGGCGAGACAGTTGCCACTATCTCGACCAAAGAGGGCAGTTTCTGCTACCTTCAAGTCTTGATTTCATGCAACTCTGGACTTTAGAATCTAAACTTTGCGGTACTTTGGTGGTTTTTCAGCCACCCCTTTCTTCTTCAATTCTTGTGCATTTCACACAAGAGCATGAGCGTGCGCGGCACGTGCATGGTGCCTCTGGATGCGCTCCTTCTTTGTTGAATGAGTCCTCTTGATGAGAAACCACTCTTCGGTTGATGGCTTGGAGGAAGTGTTAGCGACGCGCTGCTGAAGTGATTCGGTTGCTTGACGCTTCCTTGCCTCCAAGTCCACGTAGTAGCGAACTCCATCTACCTGTTACAAGGCCTTAGCAAATTGACGAGTCTGGCACTGGCATTGTCTCTGATGAGCCCTCTTTGTTAGAATTGGCGAACTTTTGTTGAATGACTCATTAACTGGGGAGGAGTCACTACATACAGAGTTTTCGGCCTTATTGAATGCTGAAACAACATTGCGAGGGGAAGCCTCAACAACTGTTGGGTAAGAGTCGTTACCCTGAGTCTTCATTAGCGTGGAAGACTGAAAAACCTTCTTTGAAGATGAGATCCTCCTGTACTTGTGGGGAGAGGAGGATCTTGATGAAGACGAGAAAAGATACTCCTCGAACTTAGCTTGGTCGAACTCGTACTCGACCATTGATCTGACTTGAATGATGATCGGCTGTGACACTACAGTCTCGATATCGGGACTGATGGCTCTCACTATGGTCGCTAGCGTGTTTACCTCAAAAAAAATTCTTTGCAGTTTCCATTAAATCATTCAACATAAATAAAAGAATAAGCCTTGCACGTGTAATTCTCTTCTTTACAAAGAAATAAAATTGATTCCCTTAGTAACACGCAGAAACTCCTACTTAGTAGCTTTTGCTTGCGTGAGATCTTTGCCTGTGCTGGGGATGCGTTATCCGTGGACCACCGAACACGTTTCCAAGTCAGATACGAAGAAGGATTGAAGTTAATGTTTCGATGGAGAAACAAGAACTGAGTAAGTATCTTAGCAAAGTAAGATAAATACTCTTCTCAAGAACAAGTCAAAGCTTGAACTCAAGGAAACACTAAAAGACTCTTGAGAATGCTTGAAAGTGGATGAGGAACTCTCTTTTGCTCTCAAAGTTCACCAAGCACCAGCGTCTCTCTACTATCTTCTCTCCAGTACCTTCCTCCGTACAGTGCACAAGTGTGTAGGTGGGTATTTATATCCATTGGGAAGCATAATCATCGAAAAGAATGCAAACAGCCCCTTGGCCACTGTCTCCTTTGGACGAGACAGTGTCCACAGTCTCGGTTAAAGAAGACAGTGGAAGTAGTTTTGTAACTACCGTCCACTTTCTTAAATTGCATTAAATGCCGTAATTTTCATGGGTAGTGGGCATATTTCGAGGATGTAATCATCCATTAACGTTAATGAACGTTCCCAAGTAGTTATGGAGTCAAGTGGACCCTACAAAACATCGCAAAACCATCAAAAATCCTAGGAGGCTGTCTCGTAGTTGGCGAGATAGCTACCACTATCTCGCATATCCGATACAGTCTACACTATCTCGGCTATGCGAGACAATGGAGACCATCTCACCAACTGTGAGATAGCTTCAAGTCTTCTCTCGCGTTGTTTTGCGTTCTTTTTTGCTTCCTTTTGCTTTGGCTAGTCTTCCATGACTTAGATGATAACATTCTTCATCTTCTGTCTATCTTGAGCTTTATTTAAAATCTATAGGCAATTTTTGACGTCTATAAACTTATTTTAAGTCTAATTTCTAGTTAAGTCCAATTTGATTCATGTTAAGTCCAATTTAATTCATGTCATGTTAAGTCCAATTTGATTTATGTTAAGTCAAATTTAATTCCTTTTAAGTCTAATGCTAACTTTTGGTTTGGATGAAGCCATCGAGACGTAGACGACTCTTCCTATTGAAACTCATGAGGGGTCCCAGGAAGGGCCTTCGATGAGACTAGTGAAGCGCCCTCGCCTGGATCTGGTCCTTGGGGAGGCGATGGAGGTTCGAGCTCAAGCGACCGAGATAGCCGTTAGATCAGTGGGACCAACTATTCTTATTGCCCAGGCTGAAAAGAAGAAAAGGCTGAGGAAGATGAGTAGCCAAAGGCCCAAGAAGACGACCGAGATGGCGAGGATTGAAGTCGTCCATGTTGACGATGAGTCCTCAGCAGGAGAAGAGAGGGCCGACTATAAAATAGTGGAGGTCGAGGCTGAGGCCCCTAGGAAGAATGAGATTCAGGCGGAGGATGAGACTCATAGAGGTAGTGAAGGGGCTCCTTCTATTGTTGCTGAATCAACCTAACACCAAGGAAGAGAGGGTTGTAGGCGTCAAAAATTACCTATAGGTTCCCACATGCAGCTCGAGATAGAGAGAAGATTATGAACATCATTATCCAAGTCAAGGAGGATTATTTGATGCCGACAAGCATATAAAGTGAATCGACGAAGCGTACGAATCAACGTGACGACGGAATAACGAAAAGACAATCCGATCGGGAGTTATATTTTACTCATGAAAGATAAAGTGCCACTCATGTCTCGTCCACTCGACATATGATTCACCCATAGGAGGTTGTAAATCTCTTCTATGGCTTTTCGACACACTTTGAATCGCGTTATTCCAAGTTCGGACCGAGAAATTATAGGAAAAACAGTCAAGACGGGCAAGATGGCATCTCAGTCGAAATCGAGACACATGTCGTGTCTCGGCCAAGGCCGAGACACAGGGCATGTCTCATGCCCAAGAACATTGTTTTTCGCTATTAACCGCCTAGATTTTGGAATATTCTGATCCAAAGCCTCCCCACTGATTTGAAGCTATCCTGGAACGTGGTTAAGTGGTTACAATTAAAGATGAGAGCAAACCGGTCGTTCTTATTTGAAAATTAAGCTTCTGAAGCCTATAAATATGGCCCTAAGGTCTTTATTTACATAGATCCGGAATTCTCAAGCCGTGGCGAAGCCCTGTCGAATTGGAGAGTGAGGAGCACAAATTTCAGAGAGAAAAAAGAGGTCTTGGCGAGTTCTTCAGCACTAAGAGGAGAAGAGTTCGAGAGATCTACATTCTATTCATCCATTTCCCTTGAGATCGCACCTAGCTGTGATTCTTGAGAAGAGTGATTGTCTCACTGTTGCCGAGATAGTCACTTTAATTTCTTATCTCCTTTGCGAGACAACAAAATCTTTATTTGGGTCTGATCAGTTGGTGGTCCACGGATAAACCCCAACACTGGCAAAGATCCCGCGTAAGTAGAAGACTGATAAATGATCTCTCTGCGCGTGTTCTCAGAAAGTCATCTGTTTTATTTTTATTGTAAGAGAAGACTTATAAAAAGACTAAATTTTCTTTATTTTGAATCGTTGTAACGCCTGAAGTTGTAATGGATTCGAAAGAAATGAAACTGATTTTCAACACGAACAGGGACACCCCCCTCGTAGGGATTAGGATGGATGTATCCTCATTGTGTTGATGAGATCAAGTCAACGAAGTAGGATAGACAGAGGATTCTAGTAATAGGGTCCTCCAGAGTCGGTCCCCGACATGATAAGGAGCCAACTCCAGAGCAAAGGTATAAGCTAACTTATTATCTTGATGAGAGGGGGTCGGTTCTTGAGTCTCAGCTCACCCAGTCAAAAGTGGTTGAACATTCTACCTCCCCCATGACAAAGAAATTTTGGGGGAGGTTCATGTGTCGGTCTTCACCTGAGCCTTAGGAGTTACCTGGTTCATAGGGCTCTGATGGAGCAGGAGATGTTAGGCCGATCAAAACAAGTCGGAGCCTCCTATCTCAAGCTTCAGGAGTAGTTAGAGGCTCAAAAAGTCAATCTGGAAAAGGCTCTCCTATCCACTATCTACTAAGAAGGAGGAATTGGTCATCTGGTGCAAAGGGATGGAGGTGCGGGAGAATATGGGACAGCTTGAAGGCTTCGGATAACTAGAAGTCAGCCGAGATCGACAAGCTCAAGTGCGAGCTCCAAGAACAAAATAAAAGGATAAGATATTTATTGACAAGGTCATGCTTAGGAGGCGAGAGGGGGATCGAGCTTTGGGGCAAGCTGAGTTAGACCGTTATGCCATCCAACGGTTGAAAATTGAGCTAGAGGAGGAAAGGCGACCGTTAAGTGGCTTCGGGAGGAAAATGCTCAGGCTGCATTGGTGGCTTAACTACAGCATGAGCCGCCCCTTGCAGAAGTTTAAGCTTTGTAATATCACCTCACTCATCTAGATTTTGAAGCTCATCGGTTCCAGATCATTGAGGATTACCACCACAGCGCTCTCGGGAAAGTGGAGGTGGTGTCGACTTGTAAGGCAGGATACGACTATCTCGAGGCCTAGTTTCCAGCTGAGATAAGGAGCAATCCCAACCATTTTTACTATCCTCCAAGGGTTGCTAGATACCTAGTTGCTAGCTACCTAGATGTTCTCTTGGAGATAGAGGGATAAGGAGGGGGACTTGAGTTTGGTGGCGGAGATGGAGCCAAGGAGGAGGACGACGATGAGGCTGACGAAGGTGCTACTAAAGAGATCGGGGAGGCAGGTGAGATATTGGTTGAGTAGACTAGCAAGGGTTCTACTCAAGATAGTTGGGTGAACTCACCAGAGAAGAAGAAAGGTGAAGAGGCTGAGTCAGAAGTTCAGTCGGCTCAAGTGCCCTTTGGTGCCAATGCTTCTTTGTTCCCGTCTTTCGGTCTTGGTGTCAACCCAAATCTTGCTCCTTAGTTCTTGTATCTTTATTTATGTCATCTTTTGTTTCTTTTTTTCTTTATTGGTGTATTATAATCACTTGGAGAATATGAATGAGAAATAGACTTTTGCCAATTTGAGCTGTGTATCTTGTGTTCTCTGTGTTGAATTATATTTTGAGTTTCTAAAATGGGGACGACTTGATTTCAAGTCTTAAATTGTTAGTCGATTTGTGACAGGGGCCTAGGGTTTTAAGAAAAGATCGAGGTCTTCTAGTTACACGTGAGTTTCTTGTGATCAAGACATCGAATGCCTATGGGCTTATGAAAATATCTCGCATGAGTAGGTTTAGTTTGAATACCTTCGGGAAGTAATAATCTTCCCCTTTAGCTAATATGTGATGCCAAAATTTTGGATTTGATGGAATGGATCGAGTCAATTTGTTAAGTTGTAATAAGGGGCAAGCGTCTCTGTTATCTATGTTGATCTTAACAAGGGCTGATTAACATCACATTCCTAGTTAGCCACACGAGTTATTAGTCTGTAGTGTCGACCATAGGAACAACGGTTGGAGTTGCTTGTCTGTAAAGTTAAACAGGTGTCGGCTTTAGTTAGGGGATCAATACTTCGATGCTCTAGATTTTCCCACTCACATTCGACTAGTAGAGTCAATGTGGAAATTCAAGCAGTCACCAGATAGCGAGTTCCAAAGGACATTTATGGAGAACCCGATAGGTCATAACTGAAGTGACCTTTTGACGTCATAGAATATCAGGCATCATTGTCACTTCGAATTCTGAGCAGAACGATGTATTGAATGAAGGGTGACGCTTCATTTCTTGCGACGCCCATTTAGATTTCGAGGTCAACCTCACCCGTTGATGTCTGATGGGGTCAACCATTCCGATCTTAACACATGTCATTATTAGAGCCTATATATATCCCCTTTGCGAAGAGCTTCTTTTTACACACTTCTTGCCATAGCCCCCAAAATTCTAGCTCCTTATTTTAATTATTTTTCCATTCTTTTAACATTCAACGGTCTTTGATAGCTTCCAACGCTTCCACCTCCGGCCGTTATGAGATGAGGATCGATCTTCTCTGATCCTTCCATTCAAAGATTTGTGAGACGGAGCTTGAGCACTATTAGAAGCGCTTCAATCTTCCCAAGCCTTTCACATTGTCAGCATTGGAAAGATCTGAAGTGGTGTATCACCATGGCGCCAACAGATCACGAATCTATCTCAAACATTTGGAGTACGGGCTCCTGCTGTTAATCAACCCTTTCATCTGTCGCGTTTGCAAGGTTCTGGTGGTGTCTCCTTCTCAAATTAAACTGAGCTTCATCGCTACCTTGGTAGGGTTCATTGTAATATGTCATCGAGTTAGAGTCGACCCCATTTTGCACCTGCTCAGTCATTTTGTCAACGTTAAGATAGTGAAGAAGGAGGGGCACTACCTCCTCCAAACTTTGGGCCACTTCAAGCTTGTTTCAAATGCTCCTCATTCAAGTAAGGATTGAAAGGAGAAATTTATGTAGGTCTTTGGACCTGACCCCATCCTCTCATGTCTGACCTGGTTCGAGATCAAGATGGATGTATTGACTCCAGCTCTTCTTTCGGCCATGGAGAGGTAGGCACTTGGGAAAATTTGAGCCTATGGCGGGTCCTGAGGGATTAGCTGGGTCCATCCTCTCATGCATGTTGTTCTTCGGGTGGTCAGCATATCTAATATTCTGCTGACCAAAGCAGATATCATTTGAGCAGTAGTAGCTCTTCTATTAAAAGAGCAAGAGGAGGCGGACCCAGCTTTGATGAAGTTGGGCTCAACTATAAGGCCCCAAAAACAACTGAGGAGTGAACTAGCTCCTGAAGAAGTTAAAATGGTGGTGGTGAATGCTGCCGAGATTGCGATAAGCTTAGTGAGGCCGAGTGCCACTGCTCAAGCCAAGAAGTTAGAGAAGAAGAGGACGAGGTAAAGTAGAGGCCAAGGGCCTAACAGTAGTGTCAAGCAGGATCAAACTAATTTAGGAGGGGGTGCAGCAGAGATAGATGTCATCACCCTAGGTCAAAAAATAGGTCCGCATTTAGGCGTCCCTCCCTTCGAGCCGACCAAGGTTGTCATCCTAGACGAGGCTTCTCCCGCTCAGCAAGAGGGCGAAGAAGAGGTGGTGGAGCCTATTGAGGGTGAAATCCCAAAGGGGGTTCTACGATTCAGCACCCTCCATCCGAATCACTACATAGAACTGGTAAGGAACCGGTAGATGCATTGGTCTCGACTATGAGGGAACGACCCAGCCTCCGGCCATGGAAGAGTCGACACGGGTCGACACGGCTCCAGTACCTAGAGGCGAATGGGTGTGGCCCTTCCATCATGGTATTGATGAACTCAATTAATCCCATGGTGCAGGGGAGGTTGAAGACTATGTTGATGGGTACTCCAGGAGAAGGCCCTCAGTATGATGAAGAATCGCTAGCTGAATGCCAGTTCATCCCCAAGAAGTATCTTGACAAGAGAAGCTCCATCCTGGAGTCCCAAGGACGACAACATGCTCTCAAAAATGCCCAGCATCAGCTTTCACCAAGCCCTCAAGGGCTATCTGATACGGGAGGCTTTGATCGAGCAAGAGTTGTTTTCTCAGATCGAGCTTGTACAAAGCCTCTCTAAAAATTTTAATAAGATGCTTAAGGATGAGAGGGCAGCTTGGGAGGCGGCCGAGCGGAAAGTTGTAGCCTTGGAGGCTGAGCGGGTGGCGTAGAATAGGAGTGAGGGCAAGTGGCAATGGGAGCTAGAGACTCGACAAAAAATGACCGAAGGGCTCCAGGGGCATCGCACAAGCAATCAGCCACATTTGCTAAGCTTAAGGAGAAAATTGGCCATCTCTAGCACAAGTTCCTCAAGCGGGAAAACTGAGTCAGATATCTAATTGAAGAAGTCGAGGCTGAGAGGAGGGAGAGGCTCGATGCCCAAGAGAGTGCCCCGTCAGATCGCTTTGCCACCCAGTCCTTGAAAGGCGAGCTGAAGGAAGAGCAGTCGGCTCATCAGTCGTCCTTGGCTAATATCTAATCTCTACAAGATTGTATTGCTTTCTTGGATTCAGAGGCCTATAAGGGAGTAATTGTGGGAAAATAGCATGATAGCCTCATAGGTAAGGTAGAAGTGTTGCTAGCCTATAAGGCTAGCTTCGACTATTTTCTAGAACTACTTCCTCACGAATCCAAACCCACTCCAGATCATTTGTACTATCCCTCTCGTGTCACCAACTAGCTTGACGTTTTAAATGAGATAAAGGTGAAAGGAGGGGTGTAGTGCTAGATTTGGATGACGAGGATGAAGGAGATGAGGAATCAGGGGAAGACTCCAAAAGGGACGATCGGGATGAAGTTACCCCTACTGCTACCCAGTCGACCTCTGCTCCCAAGTCAAGTGCCACTCTTCCGAGTCACACTCCATATCTGAGCCAGGATCCCTAAGATTTTGATGTATCTTTTTTATTTTTATTTATTTATTTTGTTGTAAACACCAATATGGATAGTGATGTAAATATATCGATATATAAATGAAAATTAGGCTTTCATCTTTTTGATTGATATGTTTTTATTTGTATTTGTCTGTAAATTTTATCTTATTGTGATATTTGCAATTGGTGTGTTGATTCGCAGAACTACGGCGACTTGGCTGCATGCGTAGCGGGTGTCATCTCTAGATCTTTGTTGTATGCCTTGGTTTTAATCCTGAATGAGGCGAAGCTCTTTGGATTCAGCTAAAGGGTTGGAAAGTCTTAGTTTTTCCCTAAATAGGTATCAAGGTCTTTAGTATCAAGAGAGTGTCTTGGTTTTACTCATGTGAATGACACCAAGGTCTTTAGTTTTGATCGATTTTTTGCGGGCCTTAGTTTTATCCCTAGAGGGTATCAAGGTTTTTTGCTGATGGGGTGCCTTGGTTTTACTCATATGAATGACACCAAGGTCTTTTGAGTCAAAGCTGACCGAGTGGTTGGCATGCCTTGGTTTTATCCTGAGAGGGTACCAAGGTCTTTTGCTGATGGAGTACCATAGTTTTACTCATATGAATGACACCAAGCACGCCTTGAGTTTATACTGAAAGGGTACCAAGGTCTTTTGCTGATGGAGTTCCTTAGTTTTACTCATACGAATGACACCAAGGTCTTTTGGTACGTGCCTTTGACTTAGGAGAATGATGCCAAGGTCTTAGTATGAGTCGACCACTCAAGGGATGAGTCGACCTCGTCTGCCTACGAAAATTTATAGTGCTACAAGAGCACAATATGATAAATTTGTTAAACACAAAAGATTTTACAAATAAGTTTTATAATCAAGATTACTAGAAGTATTTTTTTAGATGCTCCATATTCCAAGGATGATGTAATATCCTTCCGTCAGGGCTTTTCAATCGATAGGTGCCTGGGTGCACTTCTTCAAGGAGTGTATAAGGTCCTTTCCAATTAGCAGCCAATTTGTCGTGCCTGGTATCTCTATCAAGAATGGCTTTCTGAAGAACTAGATCATCGATGTTGAATCTTTGGAGACAGACTTTGGTGTTGTAGTGCCTTGCAATACATTGTTGGTTGACGACTTGGGATCGGAGAGCTTTTTTCTCGGATTTCATTAATGAGATCAAGCCCTATTTGAAGCCCTTTTGAATTAAAGACTTTATCAAAATGCTACAGTAGGATTGTCAGCATGTTGACTTCAATTGGGGCGACTACCACGGCTCCATAAGCAAGCTTAAAGGGTGTTTCACTCATAGAGCTCTTATGAGTCATGCGGTAAGACCATAGGATTCTAGATAGTTCTTCAACCTAATTTTCGACCGCCTTGTCCACCTTCTTCTTCAAAGCTTAGAGGATATATTTGTTGGTGGCCTCTGCTAGTCTATTGCATTTCGGATGTGCAACCAAGGTAAATCAAAGCTGGATATTCCACTCTTCATAAAAACTCCAAAAGTCTCCACTGTCAAACTAGGTACTGTAGCAAATGGACCTCCGTACGAAATTAGTGGTATTGCTCTCAGCAATGTTGGCTAAGGTCTTAGCCTTGATCCACTTAGTGAAGTAGTCAATGGCTACAATTAAAAAATTTCGTTGATCCGAGGCTATTGGAAGAGTCCCTAACAAATCTAATCCCCACTGAGCGAATAGAATTGAACTCAAAATATAGGTGAGTTGAGCGGCTGCAACTCTTAGGATGCTTGAGAAGAATTGGTACTTTTTGCACAAAGAAACGAGTCTCTTGGACTCGACCAAAATAGTTGGCCAATAATACCCTTAACGGTTGAGTTTTTGTGCAATAGTTCTGACCCTGAGATGATTCCCGCAAGTTCCTTCATGGATCTCTCTGAGAACATACTTGCCCTCTACTGGTTGAAGACACCGGAGGTAGGGCCCCATACCATCGCTAGAGTATGACATTCGATAAAGTTGATTATCGAGCATGAGATGTCATAGAGCATTCCTTTGTAAACTCCTGGCTTGAGGGTCGTTCTCCGCCGAGGTCCCCCTATTAAATACTAGATAATTGGATCCATCCGATAGGGTTCTATGGATGTCTTGGTATGTAGGACTAGGTTTGATGTTTTTGTGATGCTGGGTTGCATGAGGGTGTTTGTGTACACAAACCTTGAATTACCTCCTGAGCATGTTGATCCAAGCTTGGATAAGGCGTCCTCCCGAGCATTGAGGGTGCGGGGAACTTGGCAATCTTGAAGTCAGTGAAGTTGCTCAATAGTTCTTTGACCGCCTTTAACATAGGACCATCCTTGAGTCTTTGGCCGCATACTCTATGTTTACTTGGTGAACCATAAGTTGGGAGTCGGCCAAAATATAGAGGCACTCATATTTCACTATCAAGGTGGCTCGAAGACCCACCAAAAGTGATTTATATTTAGCCTTATTATTCGAGGCAGAGAAATCAAAAGTGATGGAGTGCTCGTGTGTTGACCTGTCAGGGTGATGCGGCATAATTAAGTACCAAAATTGCAAGTGCACAATTGATCAAGTTACAGTATAAAAGTTATTGATCCCACAAGGAAGGTGATTTTAAGAGATTATTTGAATAGGTTCTTATGTTGTGTGCGTGACAAAATAGGATTAAAGAATAAGTGTGATTGTGATGAGTGATTGTTGTGAATATATACAAGAGACAATAAATTGAATTTTAGAGAAAAGAAATAAGAATCAAAGAATAAATGAAATCAAAGGCAAGAAAAAAGAATGAATAAAATCAAGAAATAAAAATAAAAAATGAAAAGAAAATTTAAGAAAGTGAAGATGGAAGTTTCAATTTAAGATATAAGAAATCTAGAATTTAATCCACTAACTAATCTTAATTACAAAATACAAATTATTCTCTTTTTATCATATTTCAACTTAGATTTATTAAGCATAGACTATCAAACCATTTAAGGAAAGTATAACCTATCAAATTATCATCTAAGTCAAAATTACTATTCATGATAAGAGCAACAACAATATAGTAATCCTAGAATTCATAAGGATAACCTATCAAACCATTTAAGATAAGCATAGATTATCAAATTACTCTTCTACCGATTAGTTTTCTAGTTGATTATCCTAAACATAAATATTCTAAGTGCAAGAGAATAATTTGCATAATATAAAGAAAATTAGACTAGCATCATAATTCTAAGATTCCTATAAGAATTAATTTCACATCTTAAGAAATAAAAACAAGAAGAAAAAGAACTAATTACAAAATTAAAAAAAAATAAAAATCTAAACTATGATCAATAAATAAATCTAACTACAAAGAATTAAAATCTAAACTATAAAATAAATTGCAAAAATTAAATGCAAGAAAATAAATCTACTCTACAAAATAAAGTGCGAAAATAAATAAAAAGACAAGAAAATAAATCTACACTACAAGCATGAATGTAAATCTAACTAATAAGCAATAATAAAGAAATTACTAAAAAGAAATAAAAGAGAAAATAAAAGAAAAGCAAACCTTCAAACTTTTCTTCATCTCCATTATCATCATCCAACAAAGAGAAGAAGATTTGAAGTGGAGAAAAAATTTAATTGTTAATTGCAAAAAAGTTATAATTTTTGAAAGGCCTTCTCAATTAAGAGTAGCCCTCCTCTCCAAATTTTTCACACCCCTAACCCCTTATTCTTTACTCCTATTTATAGTAAACATCAGTGAATGAGAGCCATTGGATTGAAATCTTATCCAAAAATAACAAATTTCAGCCTTAGATTCGTAACTAACTGCCCAGTGTATAGATACCAGCATCGATAAGGGTATCGATGCTGGCATCGATACATGCATCGATGCGGGCATCGATGCCTGCCTTTCTTCTTTTGCTGTCCACAGAATTCCTTGTTGTTTGCTTTTGGGCTTTGGACTTTGGGCTTTGCTTGACTTTTGGGCTTGGATATTTTTCTTCTTTTAGGCTTTTGGATAATTTGGAAATTGATTTTCCAATGGGCTTCTTTTATTCATTTCTTTATTTAATCAACGGGTTTTTGTTAAGAGATTGGAGTTTGAGATTTATTCTTCATTAACCTACAATTAAAAGATAAAAACAATTGTTAGTGGTATATTTATTCATATAAAATAGATAATGAGGGTATAAAATTATAATAAAATATGATTATCAAATACCCACATACCTAAACTTTTGCTAGTCCTCTAGCAAAGAAAATAAAAAGAAAATCATAACTCACTTTCGTAGGAATCACGGTTGTATTTAGCGCACAAGCCTTTAAACCCCTAGGTTATCCTAGTGGACGAGTTGTAGTCTCGTGAGGGTTTACAGTGAATATACCCACAAAATTCGGTCAACTTGCCAAGTTAAAAAAATCAGTAAATAAAAGATGGTTCTTGATATATTCAGACATTCTAATTGAAGCTAGTTAATAATCAAGAAAACGTTTTTAACTCCAATATAAATCCTCTAGAAAATCTTTGTCATTATAGCAATACAAAACCAAGTCAAATCTTAGAATTTTAATTAAAAAGTTTTGAAAAGAACATGCTAACTCTTTGTTTTAAATAACTTTCATGTCTCTTGATCAAAAATTAATTTTCAAGACCATATATATAAAACAATAATATATATAAAAACAATGGTTAGTGTTATATAGATATATATAAAACAATAATATATATAAAAACAGTGGTTAGTGTTATCTATATATATATATATATATATATATATATATATATATATATATATATTCACTCTCTAATTCTTGGTAATTGTTTTCTATTTTAACGGGCTTTCTAAGTGACCATTTAACGAGTTTTGGGCCAATGAATCCCAACCCAATTGGGCTTAGGTCATTAAGTATAGAGATACTCCTTAGGCTTAATTACTCAGTCAACTTAGGCTTTATAAGATAGAATCACCTTGAATTTAAGAGTTTTTTTGTGCCCATTTTACGCACTCTTCTTTTATAAGGTTAGTTTTTTTTCAATATATATATGTGTAAGTATATATAGTCTGAAAAAAATATGTAAATCAAGATAACTTTAAAAAAAATATTTTTAACTCTAAGTTAAGCATGCAAAACTTTCATTATTTTTAATTAAAAATCTAAGGTAAGACTTAAGTAAAGTATACTAGTTGAAAAATCATTTCTTAAGAATTTTATTTGGAGTTATCATAAAAGGTAAACTTGAATATGTCACTAACTAAGAATTAGAAAATTTAAAATCTATCAATTAGATCAATTATTACTTAACTCTATTAATTTGGCAAGTGATAATATTTTTATAATGATTTTTTTAAGAAAAGAAAAAAATGACAAAAATTCAACTAAAAAGATAAAATAAAGAGGAAAATATGTACTTCTCACACCCACACCTAAATTTTGCATTGTCCTCAATACAAATTCGCTGATGCACAAAGTAAAGCAGATAAGAATTAAAAAACTTACATTTGTTCGGTCGACAATGATGATAAGGATATGCAATTACTGTTAGTATGAGGATGAAGAAATCAAATATGAGAAAAAAATTATTATTATTATTCTTTTTTTAAACCCTATGATATTTATTCAAATTTTTGTTGTTGTTATTTATTTTTTTTAAGAGAAGAAAGAAGGAGAAAAAAAAGAGAAAATATGTGTATATTTTTTTTTCTTTTTTTTAACAAAAGAAAGAAATATGTATATAGTTTTCTTTATTTTTAAGGAAATATGTATATATATATGTCCTTTTTTTAGAATATTTTTTCTCCTTTTTTTTTATAGATAATGAGGTTCATGAAGAACCAACACCTCTTCCTCTCCGAGCGTAGAAAATTCTAAAAATGATTTTAGACGTTGACCATTTATTTTAAAAATGTTGACATTTTAAGGATTTTCTATCTGGACAGCTCCGTGTGAAAAAACTTGTTTAACAAAAAATGGACCTGTCCATCTTGATCTCAATTTTCCCGGAAAAAGATGCAATTTTGAATTGTACAATAAAACTTTCTATCCTGGAGAGAAATTTTTTCGTAAAATTGATTTGTCATGAAAAATCTTGGTTTTCTCTTTGTAAATTTTTGAATTTATGTATGCATCATTTCGAATTTCTTCCAACTCATTTATTTGGAGCAATCTGTTCTTACTTGCCGAGTCTGAGTCAAAATTTAGCTGTTTTATTGCCCACATTGCTCGGTGCTCCAACTCCACTGGTAGGTGACAAGCTTTCCCGAATACCAGTCTGTATGGTGACATCCCCAAATTAGCCTTGAAAGCTGTTCTATACGCCCACAGAGCATCACATAATTTTACAGACCAATCTTTTTTGTTATGATTGACTATTTTTTCTAATATTTGTTTGATCTGCATGTTTGTGACCTCTACTTGTCCACTGGTTTGGGGGTGATAAGGAGTTGACAATTTGTGTGTGATTGAATATTTCCTCATCAAAGCTTCAAAAGAACGGTTACAGAAATGTGTACCATTGTCACTAATGATTGCTCGGGGTACTCCAAACCGTGCAAAAATGTTCTCTTTCAAAAACTTGACAACGACCTTGTTGTCATTAGTTTTGCAAGCTACCGCCTCAATCCATTTTGACATGTATTCAACGGCTACTAGAATGTAAACATTTCCAAAGGAATTTGGAAATGGTCCTATAAAATCGATACCCCACAGATCAAAAAGTTCAACAGATAAGATGGGTTGTAAGGGCATCATATTTCTCCTAGTGACCTTCCCTAAAAGCTGACAGCGGTTACAGGTTTTGCAAAACTCGAATGAATCCTTAAAGAGAGTAGGCCAATAGGGGTCCAGATTGGAGAACTTTTTCAGCTATTTTCTCGGGCCAAAGTGGCCCCCACATGCTTGCTAATGACAAAATGATAAAACACTCCTAGTTTCTTCAGTGGGAACACACCTCCTAAAGATCTGATCAGGACAGTATTTGAACAGATATGGATCATCCCAGTAAAAGTATTTTACTTGGGAGAGAAAACGGGATCTATCATGTTTGGACCAATGAGAAGGGATCTGGTTCATGACTATGTAGTTCACAATGTCAGCGAACCATGGGACAGATTGGATTTGTAGGAGTTGTTCATCAGGGAAATGCTCATTAATCGTAACGGTTGATGTTGGTGCATTTGGGAGACGAGAGAGGTGATCTGCTACGGGGTTCTTTATTCCCCTTCTGTCAAGAATTTGAATGTCAAACTCTTGAAGAAGGAGAATCCATCTAATAAGCCGTGCTTTAGCATCCTTTTTTGTTAAAAGATACTTTAGTGCGTCATGATCTGTGAAAACTTTGGTTAAGGAACCGATGAGGTAGGACCTGAATTTTTCTAAGGCAAAGACTACATCTAAAAACTCTTTCTCTATGACAGAGTAGTTTTGCTGGGCATCATTCAGAGTCCTACTGGCGTAGTAGATCACATGTGGTTTTCCATCAAACCGTTATCCTAAAACAACACCAATCGCATCACACATCAGTTCGAAGGGTAAGGTCCAGTCCGGTGCATGAATGATAGGAGCTGTGGTTAGCTCCTTTTTCAGATATTCAAAATCTTTAAGGCAGTCGGGAGAGAAGACAAATGATGTATCCTTGGCTAAGAGATTGGTCAAGGGTCTAGCAATTTTGCTGAAATCCTTGATGAAACGTCGGTAAAAACCAGCATGACGAAGAAACGATCTGACATCTTTGACTGTTTTGGGAGGAGGGAGATTAGAAATGAGATCTACCTTAGCTTTGTCCACTTCGATTCCCCTATTGGAAACTACATGTCCTAAGACAATGCCTTATTTGACCATGAAATGACATTTCTCCCAATTAAGAGTCAGATTTTTCTCCCTACACCGTTCTAGGACCAGTTTAAGATGATGCAAACATTAGGAAAATGTGTCACCAAAGATAGAAAAATCGTCCATGAAAATTTTGAGAAATCGCTCTACCATGTCAGAAAAAATGCTGATCATGAAACGTTGGAATGTGGCCGGTGCGTTGCATAATCCAAAAGGCATGCGTCGGTAAGCGAATGTTCCATACGGGCAAGTGAAGGTGGTTTTCTCCTGATCTTCGGGAGCGATAGGGATTTGATTGTAACCTGAATATCCATCCAATAGAACTCGTGTTTTGCTAAACGCTCTAACATTTGGTCAATGAAAGGAAGAGGGAAGTGATCTTTCCGAGTGGCTAAGTTGAGTTTTCGGTAGTCAATACAAACTCGCCATCCCGTTTGGATTTGAGTGGGAATCAGCTCATTAGCCTCATTTTGGATCACGGTGATCCCAGATTTCTTTGGAGCAACTTGGACCGGACTTACCCATGAACTATCAAAAATGGGATAAATGATCTCATGATCGAGACAGTTTAGAATGTCTTTCCTAACGGCTTCTTTCATCACTGGGTTTAACCTACGTTGAGGATCTCTAGTAGGTTTGGCATCATCTATCAAATGGATTCGGTGTTGAACAATGGTTAGACTAATCCCTTTGATATCAGCCATGGTCCATCCAATGGCTTCCCTATTCTCTCTTAAAACAGCTAAGAGAGCTTCCTTTGGACCGGTAGTTAAATCAGAAGAAATGATAACTGGTAAAGACTCGTTCTCCCCCAAGTAGGCATACTCTAGATTTTCGGGTAGAGGTTTGAGCTCTAACTTAGGGGGTTCCTCCACAGATGGGCGAAGATGGACTCGGGGTTCTATCTCCAAAGGTTCTCCTTGCCAGCCAACAGCAAAAACATGATTGACCAGCGGTTCTATCTCTAGTTCGTCATTAGAAATTTCCTCAATCATTAAATCAGATGCATTTGTATCAGACTCACACTCTCCCTCTTATTGTTCACTGCATATTCCTTGAATGAAATTCACTTCTATGGGTTCATCAGATGGATCACTAGGCTGTCTCCCTAAGTTGAAAATATTGAGGTCGACAGTCATATTCCCAAAAGATAGTTTCATCTGACCGGTTCTACAATTTATCAAAGCATTTGAGGTGGCTAAGAACAGTCTTCCTAGAATGACGGGGATTTGACTTTTGAGATTGGAAACGGGCTACGTTTCCAAGACAATAAAATCAACAGGGAAAATGAACTCTCCAACTTTGATCAGAACATCCTCTACCTCTCCTTTGGGAATTTTTACAGATCTATCAGCTAACTATAGAGTGCATCTTATCGGTTTAAGTTCTCCTACACCTAGCTGTTGATAGACTGAATAAGTAAGGAGGTTGACGCTGGCTCCCAAGTCTAGAAGTTCCTTATCAATGTGAGTGTTACCTATGACGCATGGAATTATGGGACAACCAGGGTCCTTATATTTCAACGGCATGGGTTTCGAAAAAATTTCACTGAGGTTGGCAGCTAAAAAGACTTTCTTGGGGACATTGGTGGTTCTTTTCTTAGTGCATAAGTCCTTCAAGAACTTTGCATAAGAAGGGATTTGTTCGATTGCATCTAGGAGAGGGATGTTGATCTTGACCTGTTTAAACATTTCTAAGATTTTCTCGACCTGCATAAGTCCTTCAACGGGTTGATTTTTCATTTCTTATTTCTTGAATTGGTTCAACACGGATTAAACGATGTGAATATATGCAAGAGACAATAAATTGAATTTTAGAGAAAAGAAATAAGAATAAATGAATAAATGAAATCAAAGGCAAGAAAAAAGAATGAATAAAATCAAGAAATAAAAATAAAAATGAAAAGAAAATTCAAGAAAGTCAAGATGGAAGTTTCAATTTAAGATATGAGAAATCTAGAATTTAATCCACTAACTTAATCTTAATTATAAAATACAAATTATTCTCTTTTTATCATATTTCAACTTAGATTTATTAAGCATAGACTATCAAACCATTTAAGGAAATTATAACCTATCAAATTATCATCTAAGTCAAAATTACTATTCATGATAAGAGCAACAACAAGATAGTAATCCTAGAATTCATAAGCATAACCTATCAAACCATTTAAGATAAGCATAGATTATCAAATTCTTCTTTTACCGATTAGTTTTCTAGTTGATTATCCTAAACATGAATATTTTAAGTGCAATAGAATAATTTGCATAATATAAAGAAAATTAAACTAGCATCATATAATTCTAAGATTCCTACAAGAATTAATTTCACATCTTAAGAAATAAAAACATGAAGAAAAAGAACTAATTACAAAATTAAAAAGAAAATAAAAATCTAAACTATGAACAAGAAATAAATCTAACTACAAAGAATTAAAATCTAAACTATAAAATAAATTGCAAAAATTAAATGCAAGAAAATAAATCTACTCTACAAAATAAAGTACAAAAAGAAATAAAAAGATAAGAAAATAAATCTACACTACAAGCATGAATGTAAATCTAACTAATAAGAAATAATAAAGAAATTACTAAAAAGAAATAAAAGAGAAAAATAAAAGAAAAGCAAACCTTTAAACTTTTCTTCATCTCCATCATCATCATCCAACAAAGAGAAGAAGATTTGAAGTGGAGAAATTTTTTTTATTATTAATTGCAATAAAAGTTATAATTTTTGAAAGGCCTTCTCAATTAAGAGTAGCCCTCCTCTCCAAATGGAGTTACAAAATTTTTCACACCCCTAACCTCTCACTCTCTACCCCTATTTATAGTAAACATCAGTGAATGAGATCCATTGGATTGAAATCTTATCCAAAAACAACAAATTTCAGCCTTAAATTCGTAACTAACTGCCCAGTGTATCGATACCAGCATCGATAGGGGTATCGATGCTGGCATCGATACTGGCATCGATGCGGGCATTGATGCCCACATCGATGCAGGCATCGATGCCTACCTCTCTTCTTTTGTTGTCCGCAGAATTCCTTGTTGTTTGCTTTTAGGCTTTGGACTTTGGGCTTTGCTTGACTTTTGGGCTTGGATATTTTTCTTCTTTTGGGCTTTTGGATAATTTGGAAATTGATTTTCCAATGGGCTTCTTTGCTTTATTTCTTCATTTAATCAACGGGTTTTTGTTGAGAGATTGGAGTTTGAGATTTATTCTTTATTAACCTGCAATTAAAAGATAAAAACAATTATTGGTGGTATATTTATTCATATAAAATAGATAATGATGGTATAAAATTATAATAAAATGTGATTATCACAGGGCAACACAGGACCACTCCTTCTCCACTACCTGCTTTGCCAAAGGATCCATACATTTTAAGTAACCACCAAGAGGAGAATTCTAGTGTGTCATGCTCAAGGATGCAACGTGTCTGATCTACAGGTTCCTTGACTTCATGAGATGTCAAATATTTCAGCTGGGCAAGTGGTAGATGTGGAGATGGTTGTTCATCCATTGAGGCTGACTTGATCAGGAAGTTGGCTGAGACCTGAGCTTTAATGGTTGTCCTCGACTCGAACTGTACATCATATTCACTCTGATGTGGTAGGGCTGCCTAGTGCCTTCTTCAAAGGCAGGTTTGTTTGCACAACGATGGTGTGCACTTGAAAATAAGGATGAAGCATCCTTGCCGATGTGATGAGAATGAAGGATGCGTTCTTAATAATAGGGTAGCTGAGTTATGCTTCCTTCAAGATCCGACTAACATAATATATCAGCTTCTGGGTATTCTCCTCCTCTTGAACTAAGTTAGAAGTGACGGTTTCAGAGGATATGGCCAAGTATATATACAAAGTTTCCCCTTCTCTGGGTTGGCTCAATAGAGGCTTGGTACTCAGGTACCTTTTTAGGTCTTTGAAGGCTTTACTGCATTCGTGTGTCCACCTCTTTCCTTCCTTCAACTCCTTGCTTCCTCTGAGAGTTCTAAAAAAGGCGAGGCTCCGTTCAGCTGAGTTTGAGAGGAAGCGACCCAATGCTGCTATCTTTCCATTTAGCCTCTGGACATCCTTCAGCGTGCAGGATTTAATAGCTCCTTTATAGTGGCTATCTTCTCAGAGTTGATATCAATGTCTCTTTGAGTGATCATGAATACGAGGAATTTGCCTGACTGCACCCCAAAAGTATATTTAGCTAGATTGAGCTTTATGTGGTAGTGCTAGATAACCGTAAATATCTCTTCAAGATCTGACACGTGGGATGATGTTAGTTTTGAATTCACAAGGATGTCATCCACATATGCTTCCACGTTGCAACCGATCTAAGGCTTGAAAATCTTGTTTACTAATCTTTGATATGTGGCTCCTGCATACTTGAAACCGAAAGGCATTACTTTATAGCAATAAGTCCCTAGTCGGTAATGAATGAGATCTTCTCTTGGTAATACCCTACTATAAGGATCTGGTTGTAACCAAAGAAAGCATCTATGAAGCTCGGTAGTTCATGGCCTACACTCTCATCTACAAGCTGGTCAATCCCAGAGAGAGAGTAGCTATCCTTGGGGCAGGCTTCGCTAAGATCCGTGAAGTCCACACTCATCCTCCATCTTTCCATGGATTTCTCTATAAGCACCACATTGGACAGCCACTCTAGATACTGCACTTCTCTGATGAAGTTAGCTTTAAGGAGTCGGTCGACTTCCTTGGTAGCCGCCTTCTGCCTTTCAGGGCTGAGGTGTCTCTTCTTTTGTCGGACCGGCTTGGTGTGTTGGTCGACTGAGAGCTCATGGCTCGCTACTTCAGGGGGAATCCCTAGCATGTCTTCCATCCCCCAAGCAAAGACATATGTGTTCTGCAGTAGGAATGCGATCATGTCCCCTCCTTGCAGCTTTGCAAGGCTCGATCCAATCTTGACCATCTTTATCCCATCTTGGTTGATCAGTATCTTGTGAAGCTTTTTGACAGGGGTCTGTAGGCTGTCTAAAAATCATAATAGATAGCTAATACCCATTGGGTGAGTCAATGATAGAAGTTACAATTTAACGACTTCTATATAAAGAAAGTTACAAACAGACAACTTTCATGTCAATAAAGGAATGCTACAATTAGAGCATTCTTCTGTAGATTAAGAAGGGATTACAAGACAACGATTTCTTCAAACCAAGGTGCGGAACTCATCCCTGCATCCCAGAGTTGAAATACAAGTGATTACGTTCCAGAGTCAAAGCAACACAATCACTACATCCTCAGCTATCAATGCAGCTCAAACACAGCATAAATGCAGTGTTTTCAGCCGCTAAACACAGCACAAACACAGTGCAAATGTAGCTCCAATGCACCGCGTTCACATACGCTGAATGTAGCACAAACGCGGTACCGATTCAACCGTAAACATAGCTCAAGCTCGGATGCTGACGCATCATCCAAAGGCATATGTTTGAATACAGGTTCATGTCCAGAACGCAAATCAAGACTTTGACTCGTTCAAACGTGATCCAAATAGTTCCGAAAATCGTTTTTCACCTATGATCTGGGGAGTGGTTTGAGTGGATTGTTACACCCGATTAATGGGGAGACTAAACCCCCATTAAGGAGCAGATTATGGGGCAGTTATACCCCTAATCTCCCTATAAATATCTACAAACTCAATAGAGTTAGGGGGATGGAGTTTTGGGGATCAATTTTCAAAGAATCGAGATCAATGGTCGGGCTTGGAAAGCATTCTTCAGCAACAAAGAATTCAGATACTTGGCATATTAACCGATTATTCGGTTCAAACAACTCTTTTGATAGAGTTTTGCACTCGTTCTGAGTCATAAAACTCGTGAAGAGTTCTCCAATTGTTCTAGTGAAATTGAGACGTGCGGGTCGTCAACGAGAAGCAAACTTGACGCGAGCATTCGAGAGAGGCATCTCATCGCTGTCGGGAAGAACCCAGATTTAAACAAAGGGGAGAATTCAGATTAATTCTCCTCTCTTATATAATTGGAATTAAAATTATAATTAAGATCGAGAGAATACAAATCAAATTTCTTTCATTTTATTTACTACAAATTTTTCACCAAACAAAAGATGACGACTCTGCTGGGGACGAGCTTCTCTGACGAAGAAGTGGTGGCGCAATCCGACGTTCATCTCATTAGAACAATCGTCGAAACTCTCATTGTAGAGTTTGATCAAGCCATTGATCAAGCCAAGTACGAGGAAGCTCTTTCCTCTGGATCGCTTAGCCCAAAGGCTATGTGCAACATTCGCAAGATCTCCAAAGGGATCAAAGATCCGATTGCTATTGAAACACCAAAAAATCCCTCTTCTTTGGACAAGGGTCATCAGTCAGCCCCGTCCTTGGAGGCCGAGGTTGTGCCTCAGCCGAACTCGTTCAATGAGTTAGGGATTCGACACCTGTGCCAACACGACGAGTCATGAATCATAAAAGGCCTATGACGGAGGTAGGTCCAGTCAACGTCGACAACATTACTGTCAAGGCGTTGAAACAAGACAACAAGAATGTAGCTCGAAGAAGGAGAAGATCCATACGACGAGCTCATCTACAAGATAGTCGAAATCTGAACCAACGTGAAGGACGCGTTCTTGAACCTGCGCCTAAACGCATACTTCGTCGTAACGAGCCCTATTATGAGCCTCGCATGATACAACTTAAATACGAGCCTCATCGGCACATGGTTCACCTAAAACAATACCCTCAAGGGTCTGTTCCATTAACCAAATGTAGGTTTCGGCCTAGGGTTTGTAAATCTAAATGCGACCCTTGAGTTTCTTCTCTAGATCGTGACGTGGTCCGCCAAGTTCAAAGGGATCAACATAGGTTCAAAACTCGTGACCAGTAGGAACCAGTCTTACCTACTCAGGGGTAGGGGGTTCCATCTCCATCCTCTCACTCAGTAAGAGATTCCTCCCAAGTCTCTGATTTGCGAGAATTATTGTCGAGAGGGAGACCGATACAACAAGCAGCTCATTCATGCCAATGTGAGCGGCTTATTTCCACAGTCCTTTCAGAATGCCACTGTTGTGAACCTGAACCTCGGCAATCTGTGTTTGACAGATTGACAAATGTCGCCAGGCCTGTAAAGCGATAACATCATCATAAGAAGAAATTTTTTAATGCCGAATATCCTGAAGTCACTATTAACGTGATAGGCAGAGGAAAGGCCTTAGCTCCTAGTTCGGATGAATCAGAAAGAAGCCATACCCTGACTATCAGGAAAATTTGTGACGAGTTTGAAGGGATATATCGCTACACCCGAACCCGAACAGGAGCTATCTGCTCGGTTAACTATTGCAAGTTGGCCAAGGGGATCACTTCCGATGATGAACATTCAGCAATTGCTGAATCTCAATCCTCAAGCTCTGTCGTAGCACGAGAGGCTCCCGTTTACATGACTGGAGGCCCCAATGACTTAGTAATGAGAGTCAATAAACATCATGCTATGCTCCAGGCGCAGCAAGAGACACTTCTTCAGATGAAGGACATGTTGACCCAGCTCCTTGCAGAAAAAGGCCAAAGGCCTAAGTCTTCCCGGAGGACAATTTCAAAGGGAAAGCAGAAAACGCCTGAGAATTCAGATCGCGAGGCTCAGAACATAGAATCCTCTTCTGAAAATGAGAATGAGATGGAAAGAGAACTGAATCCTCAGTCATCTAAGGTCGATGAACTAGAGGCTCGTCTCAACGCAATCGCTAACAGGAGCGAGCTTCGTGAGGAAGGAGTGGTATGGTCTTATCCTGCCAAACGGGATACAACTCCCTATCCGTCGAATTTAAGGCCCCAACTCTGCAACCCTTTGATGGCACAGGATCATCAAACCAATACATCTACTACTTCAAGTCATAGACTAGAGATGTGGTAGCAAACGACGCCATTCTGACCCGTTTGTTCATAGGTACTCTTAAGGGAGTTGCCTTCAAGTGGTTCATGAAACTGCTTACTAGGTCTATTCAAAAATGGGTAGATCTGGAAAGGCTCTTCTTAGCCAGATTTTTCAAAGACGATACAGAAGTCTCGGTCCCAACTCTCCTCACCACCAAGCAGAGGAAAGGAGAGTCCATCAAAACTTACGTTGAGAGATTCCGCAGCATGGTATTACGATGCCCATCACCCAATCGACTTTGGTTGAAACTTGCAGGCATAACTTGCAGACCTAGCTCCTCGCTCAAATGGGGGTAGCGGAATGTCGTTCCTAGAGATAACTAGTTTCGCAAGGAGAACAAGCTGAAGAAATCATTTCCCGGGTCAAGGCTAAAGAAGCTACTCAACCCAAACCACAACAGCAACGCCATCAGAACAATGTTCCGCGCTCCATGGGAAAGGAGACTTTGGCTGCCGACGCCAACATGCGTACACCACCTGTAAAGCAAGGCAAAGCATCGAACCAACCAGGAGCGCCCAAGCAGTACTCGTTTAAAGAGGAGCATGTGGACACTTTGTTCTAGCTACTTCGGAAGACTAACAAACTGCAGCTTCCAGATATCCGAAAACCATATGAGGCAGGGAAGGTGGACGATCCTAATTACTGTTATTATCATAGGTTCTTAGGACATCCCACCAGAAAATATTATGTCTTCAAAGATATCCTGCAAAATTTGGTGAATGCCAATGTGCTTACGTTGAAGCCCGAACAGAAGACCGTATCCACCAATTTGATAGCGGTCCGGTTCAGTGATTTTCCTCCAATAGCAGTTCTAGATGGTGCTATCCCCATCTATAAAGAGGAAATGCACATGGAAAACACTAACTTACATAGTCAGAAGGACAGGGGGTTGGCACCGCTTACTACCCCAAAAGGGGAAATCATGTGGGCCCATTCCGACCTGGTTGAAGATCAACAGTGGACGAACACCTCATCCAAAAAGAAAAGAGATAAGGCTAAGTCATCCAACATGATTAGCTCCTCCGTAAACAAGAATGATGATCATCTCAAACCTCTCACCAACTCATAGGAAGAGATGATCGCTCTTGCAACATACCCAGGAGGCAACCCTGGCACTCGATTAGGAAAAGTTTACCTGAAAGACTACGATCAAAATGCTTAAGAAGCAGAAGAACAACACTAAGATGCTAGGGGTTCTGTTCCTAAAATTCAATTGACAAAGGGAAACAGAAAGAAACTCGGTACAATAAGAACCTTCTTCAAGAAGTCGGGGAATCAAGTGCTCCATTCTAATTCAACATCATGGCTCAGCTGGCCAACATACCTGCCAGGATTACCCTATATGAACTCCTAAGGTTGTCCAAAACCACTAAGGAAGCTCTAATTGAAGCGTTAAAGAACACTGAGAGATTTATTAATCAAGTCACTCTGATTCCTGAAGCTTCTAAAAGCCAGTCTTGTATATAGTGTCTACAAGCAGCAAGAAGTTTACCCTACATATCATTTACTCAGGAAGACATGCAGGTCAAGCACAAGCATGACAGGCCTTTGTACTACACAGGGTATATTGGGTCCTCAGAAATCAGTCGTGTTCAAGTTGACCCGGGCTCAGCACTCAGCATCATGCCTTACAGGGTCATGCAGGTCTTAGGGATTCCCATGCATCGGTTGAACACCACCCAGACCACTATCTTCGGTTTCAATGCTAACAGTACTCGACCGTTGGGGAAGATCAAGCTCAGGTGTCAAATCGGAGATCTCAAATCCGAGGTGACATGTTACATTATAGATGCGGACACGTCCTACAATTTATTATTAGAACAACCATGGATTCATGCAAACCGTATTGTCCCATCTACCCTACATCAGGTTATGAAGTATGCTAATGATGAGGGGGAAGTCTGAACCCTGATTGCGGAAAAGTACCCTTTCAGAAGGGTGGAAAATTTCCACACAGATTATGTCTTCTACCTGGAATCATAAGAGGATGCTGACAGTGGTAATGAAACCGACATTAAGCCAGATTCGGAAAAAGATTGTCCGTGGAAGTTGAACTTTAATGTAATGGGTTAGATCGTGAACAATAAGAATGTACCGAGCGAGGATGAGTGGTGCATTAATGAAGCTTTTATTTTAGCGTACTTGTCTGATGAATCCTCTAAGAATGAACAAATAGAGAATGATATTGATGTAGGTACCGACCCATGACGCACATTATGTGTAGAGGCATCACTCACATTATCGATTAAGTCATCCTTCAATTCAGATGAAGAAGTAGAAGATGCACAGAAGGCGTTCTTCAAAGTCCCGTCCAAAAGGAAAGGGCAGAAGCCTATTTACTTCGGTAAAGTTAAACCTGAATTACTCAAGCGAGGAAGTTCAGAAGAAGATAATGGGGTTCCTTAATTCCATTATCATGAACCTAATACCATTCGCTTAATGAAACGAATGGGTTACAACTTTGGTGAGAAAAAGGGTTTAAACTTCAGAAAAGGAAGATGAACACCAATTCGGCTGTCTCTGACTCCAGAAGGAAAACCTCCCGATTATTATCAAAAGACTAGAAGAGGAGTGGGTTATGTCACAACCCTTTCTCCTTCAGAAAACGAAACGTGTGGCTGTTTATGTCAAGACCATTCATCCAGAACATCCTCATGGGAATCCAACGTTAGTGTTGGACCTTTCTTTAAAAGTTTGACAGTGAATATGGTTTCAACTAGTCACTCAGATGAAGACGTAGGAGGTGATGAAGAATTAATCAAATCGACCAATAACCCCTAGATCAAGCGCCTTAATATTTTATGGGATATGCGTTTCGAGCAGAGCGAGCCACCTACTGAAGATAAGGTAACCCAAGTCAATATGAGAGATGAATCCGATCCTAAACCAATCTTCATAAGTGAAAGTCTATATCCATCTGAGAAAGAAGATTTTATTTCTCTTATTAGAGAATATATAGATGTCTTCGCTTGGAATTATGAAGATATGTCTAGCCTCGATCCGAAGATAGCCATGCATAGTCTCAACATAGATCCGGACGTAAAACCCGTTAAACAACAACAACATAGGTTTCGTCTAGAGATCATGGAAGTAATTGAGTCGGAAGTTAAAAAGCTTATAGACTCAGGTTTTGTCAGAGAGGAACAACACCCTGACTGGGTAGCCAATATTGTTCCAGTTCCTAAGAAGAATGATAAAGTCCGAATATGCATAGACTTTCGGGACCTTAATGCAGCTTGTCCGAAAGACGAGTTCCCACTTCCCATTACGGATGTCATGATCGATAACACTTGCGGATATGAGAGGATGTCTTTCATGGATGGATTCTTCGGGTATAACACATCAAGATGTATCCTGAAGACGAAAAGCATACTGCTTTTAGAACACCACTGAGGGTGTATTGCTATACAGTGATGCCCTTTGGATTGAAAAACGCGGGTGCAACTTATCAACATGCAATGAACACAATCTTTCACGAACATCTACGTAAAAAGATTGAATGTTACATTGACGACATAGCAGTGAAAAGCCAACACAAAGGCGATCATCTCGCAGACTTAAAGATAATGATCGACATCATGCGAACACATCAGCTGAAGATGAACCCGACTAAATCTTTTCTTGGGGTATCAAGTGGAAATTTTCTAAGATTTATAGTTACATCCAAGGGAATTTCCCTTGATCCAGAAAAAGTACAGGCCATCTAAGACATCCCACCTCCGAAGAACCTCAAAGAACTAAGAGGTTTGCAAGGTAGATTGCCTACATTCGAAGATTCATCTCCAACCTCTCGGGACGTTGCCAACCTTTTTCCAAGCTCATAAAGAAGGGAGTATCTTTCGTTTGGGATGGAGATTGTCAGAAAGCATTTGAGGAGATCAAGAAATACCTCACTCAACTACCCGTCCTTGTGGCCCCGATATTAGAAAAACCATTCATGCTATACGTGAGAGCTATGGATCATTCTCTTAGAGCATTCTTGGCCCAAAATAATGACCAAGGATAAGAGCAAGCCATCTACTACTTAAGTAGGACCATGATGGGAGCCGAACACCAGTATAATCCAGTCGAAAAAGAATGTCTCGCTTTAGTATTCGTAGTCCAAAAGATGCGATATTACCTGGTAGGACAAACAATTCATATCATTTCTAAGGTAAATCCTTTGAGAGTCCTGATAATGAAACCATTATCTCTGAATTGCAGGTTAGCAAAATAGGCAATCCTCCTATCCCAATATGACATGCAATTCATTCCCAGAAGGTTGTTAAAGGCCAAGCGTTTGGCGGACTTCTTAGTCGATCATCCGGTGCCAGGAACGTCTAAGTTGTATGAAGAATTGCCCGACGAAGTTGTCGAAGCTTGCGTCACTCAAGAAGTTATGCAAGTGTGGAAGTTATTCTTTGACGGTGCATCCAGAGCAAATCCTCATGGAGAAATTACCATAGGAGTAGGAGTAGTACTCATCTCCCCTAACGGTCACGTGATCCCAAGAGGATTTTCCCTGATTGAGCCCTGCACCAATAATGTAGATGAGTATAAGGCGCTACTATTAGGAATGTAGTTTGCCGAAGAACTTAATATTCAGTATCTCGAGGCCTACAGTGACTCTCAGCTCATCGTAAATTAAGTTCGAGGGGAATACGAAGTGCACCACGAAGATTTGATCCCGTACTACTCCGCAGTGCTAAAGCAAGCCAAGAAGTTCAAAGGATTCTTCATTGTATATATTCCACGAGCTCAGAATGCTTATGCAGACGTCTTAGCCTCACTAGAAACTTCACTAGCATTGCCCCTAAGGGCTGAAACCATGATTCCTAACATTGGACGCGAATTATATTGTTCCAAGCTTCCCGTAGAAGAAAGTTCAGACAAGACGACGACAAGAGAAGTTTGCACAATCTCAATGGAGCTTGAATCTAGGGATTGGCGATTCCCATATATCGACTATGTCATGTATGGAATTCTGCCTGACAATTTCAAGGAAGCGGCCGCCATCAAACAAACGGCCCTTCGATTCTATTATGACACAGTTTCTCAAACTTTATATCATAAGTTACACGATGGAGTTTTGCTTCGATGCCTTTCTTGAAAGGAAGCAAAAGAGGCTTTTAAGGAGGCTCACGATGGAATGTGCGAAGCTCATCAACCCGGGACTAAGTTGGGAGATCGCCTCCGACGAATTGGCAAAAATGTTTTCGGATGTAGTTGACTACGCTAAATGCTGTCATGAATGTCAAATTCATGGTGACTTCATCCATCAAGCCTCGGGGAACTTACATCCCACATCTGCATCTTGGCCATTCGAAATGTGGGGTATGGATATCGTGGGATCAATTTTTCCTCCGACTTCCAAAGGACGCTGGTTCATTTTGGCTGTAACCGATTACTTCTACAATGGGCAGAAGCAATCCCACTAAAGAAGTCAAGACTTCGAATGTGGTTAAATTCATTAAACATCATATTATTTACCGCTTTAGAGTTCCGAGACGAATAGTTCACGACAACAGAACACAATTTGTCAGCTTTGGTTTTCAGAGTTGTTGTGACAGGTTTAGAATCCAAAGTGTTTCATCTATGGCATATTATCCGCCGGCTAATGGCCTTGCAGAAGCCTTTAACAAGACCATCATGATGCTACTAAAAAATTGTTTCTAAGAGCCGATGCGATTGGGACGAGAGACTCGGTGAATGCCTGTGGGCCTACCGCATGATGGTGAGGACCCTTACAAGAGCCACTCCATTCTCATTAGTATATTGCTGCGAAGCCGTGCTGGTATTGGAAATCCAGATCCCTTCGTTGAGAGTCACCATTGCGACCGGAATGACAGAGGAGAAGAAACATAGATTACGCCTTCAGGAACTTGAAGCCTTAGATGACAAACGATTCCAAGCTTAGTAGCAGATTGAGCTATATCAAACCCGGATTTCTAAAGCCTACAACAAAAAAGTCAAAGAATGGATTTTTAAGAAAGGTAATTTGTTCTTATCCATCAGACGACCTATAATGATGACACACAAAACCAAAGAGAAATTCAATCCCAAATGGGAAGGACCCTTTGTAATAGAGACAGTCTATTCCAATGGAGCCTACCGTCTCATCGATAAAAAAGGCAATAGACTCATGATGTCAATTAGCGGAAAGTTTCTCAAGAAATATTACCCGTAGATTATGAAGTCCCTTTTCTCCAAACCCCCAGGTAAGCCTGACTGGGGGTTGCCTACTAGAAGTTCGTTTGAACAAAGAGTAGTAAATTATTTCTCCTACTTTGTATGTCGTCAAGTTAACATTACACCTCTGACGATTGAAGTTGTCAAGAATTATTATAACAAAAAAATTTCTAAAATATACCAGATGATTATCAGCGTGATCTGATTTAGTGGAAAAGTCCCAATAATTTGGAATACATCCCCAAGGGGTAAAAGAGAAGGTGTCTAGCCTTCCTAAACGCAAGTCTCACAGCTGTGTTTCAAGTCTCTTAGACGCAAGCCCTAACTTTGCGTTTTTAAAGAGAGTGATAGACCCCGCATGGAATACATCCAAACGTAGAGGTTCAACCCTAACAGGAGAATTTTCACAGATTATTCCAACAATAGCGGAGGGAATCTCTAATCCCAAGCCATGATTACGGCATCTCAATAAGATCACAGCATTTCAGAAAAGCACAGCACAGAAAATGCAAAGAAAAAAATATATAGCAGCAGTTCACCTTAGATAGATGATAAGTGTTTTGCAAGAGAGCATAATGTTATTACAAAATTAATAACAAGTGCTGCAAGGCTTAAGGTAAACAAAAACTGAGGAGATAAGCCTCAGTTTCAGAGATATACCTCTCGTGCTTTGCCAGCACTTCTTCTTCGGCCTTTTTGCGGAGTTGAACGTCGGAGGATGCAGCCACAACAGAAGCTTCTTGTTGCATGGTCTGAACGGATTCTTTTTCTACTTGAACCCTTGCATTGAGGGTGGCATCCTCTAGATCGAACTCTTTTGGGGTTAGTTCCCCTGTGATAAGCTTGGCCCTTACACAGCAGCGCTGCTCCTGTAAGTGCCAGATGGAAGCTTTCTTCTCTAAAATGCCGTAGGCTCGAGCTCTGCTATCCACTTTCTTCTTTAGCTGAGCATTGCTTATGGCCTATTGTATCTTAGGCCCCAAATCTGTACGCTTTAGCTCCTCCAAGAAACGAGCGGCACCTGAGAAGCGGTGGATTTTATCCGCACAATGCCGAGCATAATGGAGGTTGACTTCAGCAAGATCATTTAATCCTTCCTCGATAGAAGCCTAGAATTCAGAGAAGGATCCCTAACCGTGCATCACGATGGAGAAGGCTTGCTTCACCTAGTTCTCCAAGCATTTAAGGAGGAAGAGAGTGCAATTGGGCTTCAAATAAAGCGCCTCAGAAGTTACCTGCTCACAATTCTCATTTGGGAGAATCATGGAGATGGGTTGAATTAAAGGGACGCAGCCCGAATCGTATGGGATGACGGGCTTGGTAGCAGAAGCCTCATCTGGTAGCAACAAAAAAAAGCAAAGTTAATAAAAACTCTAATAGATGAATTCAAATGCAGGAGTCTAGACCTGCGTCGAAGTTAACTTAGACACAAGAGAATAGACCCGCGTTGAATTATTCTGAACGCAATAAATTAAATTTTCATTATGACCTTCCAAACAAAGAGATTTAGTTCTGTGTCACCCTTCTTAAATGTAACAAGATTAAACTAGCATTTCGGAACGAGGGGATTGACCCTTTGTTTCATCAATGAGCGTAGAGGTTTATTTCTACGCTCGAGATTAAGAAGACGAATGATCTTCATCATTATCAATCAGAACCCACTGAGGGATTTAATGAAAACTTATCGAAAAGGATGCCGAACAGAAAAGATGATAGCGTTTACTTGATGATCAGACGTTGGTGAGGGAGGCGTCAATGGAGGTCCAGAAGTGGACCGAGAAGATTTCCCCGATAGCAGCATGGTATGCCCCACCCCTTCATCTTCTCTTGAGAAAGAACCCTGGAAAGCCATTCGAAGCGATTGAGGAGTTCTGGAATTAACGAGAAGAAACTCGTTTATGAGTTTGGGATGGAATTCTAAGGGTTTTGGGCTCTTGACAAGACTGACAGGTCTATTTATAAATAATCACTGTGGGTGATATGAAGTTCTGAGACTCCCGCCCAAGTGTGGTCTCTCCATCATCATTATAGTCGTTTAGACTTCTGATAAGACGCGGGACAAGACCCTGCGTTTAAAGGATATGAGAACAAGGCCAAACACAATGATCTGGAGATGCGTTCAAATCCCTAGTGCTGTTCCAGACATGCGTAGCCCGGTTTCAATAAAGGCTTAGCCCTGGGATCAAAGGCCCAAACACAGGGGGTACTTTTACTCTTGCGTTTTCAAAACATGGCGCTGAATCTCTAAGGCCATGCACTACGTCTTTTTACAGAAGTGTTATTAGAACCTCTGCACATTATCAGCAAAATCTAAAACCAAATCAATCGACAAAATCTCTTTAATTTTGTCGAGATAGCATCATACTTACAATGACTTTCATTGCCATAAAGTTTGAATTCTGCCTATATCACTCCGTCACGTAATAATAATTCCTTTGTCGGATTCAACTTATCGACTCTCGTCAATAGAGCGATAGGTCCTCAAAGTTTCTTCGATCGTAACACTTTCAACCTATCGACTCTCGTCAATAGAACGATAGGTCCTCAAAGTTACTCCGATCGTAATACTTTCAACTTATCGACTCTCGTTAATAGAGCGATAGGTCCTCAAAGTTGCTCCGATCGCAACACTTGCAACTTATCGACTCTCGTCAATAGAGCGATAGGTCCTCAAAGTTGCTCTGATCATAACACTTGCAACTTATCGACTCTCGTCAATAGAGCAATAGGTCCACAAAGTTACTCCGATCGCAACACTTTTAACCTATCGACTCTCGTTAATAAAGCGATAGGTCCTTAAAGTTGCTCCGATCATAACACTTTCAACTTATCGACTCTCATCAATAGGGCGATAGGTCCTCAAAGTTACTCTGATCGTAACACTTTCAACTTATCGACTCTCGTCAATAGAGCGATAGGTCCTCAAAGTTGCTCTGATTGCAACACTTTCAACTTATCGACTCTCATCAATAGAGCGATAGATCCTCAAAGTTACTCCGATCGTAATACTTTCAACTTATCGACTCTCGTTGTCACGCCCCGCTTCCCAAAATACCCGGGAATCAGAACGTGAACAAGCCCGCGACGTATTAGATTGAGAAAAAATATGCACTAACATTTTTTTTTATTTTTTTTCTTCTCAATCCAATATGCTAAGTGTCTGGAAATAAATACAATACGAAGTCACAGGTCCCTGATCACAATCAGCAAGAATATAATAGATAACCTCAGAATAAAAGTAACATATCACAAATGGGATAACATCTGAGACATAAAATACGGGTCAAACATACCCTTATACAAATCTGAACAAATGAATACTGAAGAGATACAAAATACATCGATCAGGCGAAAATAGAAAGAACTACAAAAGTAAGCTAAGACCATCGAACAACTGGAGGGAATAACTAAACTTCGGCTTCTTCTGCTCCGTCTGCAAGGCACTCCTGCTGGAATATTCTGGCTCTGGCACATCTCCAAGCTGGACCTGTTCTTCCTCTAAGTCTGACGTACACCAGAGAAAACAGGTGTACGTCAAGTGCATGACGCACAGCAAGACCCCACAAAAGAAAAGAACAAACGAAAACCCAATGCGAAAAACAATACAATAACAGAAATAACAAAGAACGTACAACTGAAACTCACAAATCAACATGAAAACACTAATAAATCATGATAACATAAAACATCCAGAATCAACCAAGTAACGAGATCATGCAGCTAGAGATCAGACTAATCATCCAAA
>BQKN01064817.1:393923-411407 GCA_022839385.1 Asparagus kiusianus
AGAAATGAATTATATGTAGTATATCATATCAAAAATAAAATAAATAATTATAGTCATATATCACAGCAATAATTATCGAAAACACACACTTTATGTAAATATTATGACTAAATAAATGAAGCAGACAAACCTAAACAAAGAACAAAATATAAAGGAAATATTAGAATGAATAAGAAACTGTATATAGAAGATAAGTAAACAAAACATAAACATAACTAAGAAAGATGAAATGTTTGATAAATTAAATTAAACAATGATGATACATGTAATTGGAAGTAAAGAATGAAATGAAATATACTAAATGAAACTATTTTATACGTAATAAAACAAGCTAGCATGTTAATAATACACTTATATTATAATATACAATAGTAGACAATGATAATGTAAAATAACTGAAATATACCAAACATGATAATGACTTAATATTACTAGAAAAGCACAAGATATAAAACAAGAATGTAGAACAATCAAGCAGAAGTACAATAAAGATTATAATAAGGTGTACAGAACATACAGAATCATAATTAAAAATAACATTAAGAAATAAACACAGATAGAAAAATATCAATACATATAGACAAACAAATAGAGGCAAATCATAATAATAATCAATAGCAGAATAAAACGATACACAATAATTATTAGCATACAAACAGTTATATAAAACAAAGTAAATAATACAAAATCATAGTTAGGCTCAAAGAAATACAAATAAAATCAAAGTATAAAAATAAAAGATATAAAAGCAAAAGGGATAAACAAGATTCAACAACAATAATAATAATCACTATATAAAATCAATTTAGACATAGCAGTATATTGTGAAATAGTCAAAAATCACATAAATACAATCAGCGTAATATACATAAATAAAATGTATAATACATAAAACATGAACTATGAAAGATAAAATAGATTTATAAACAAATGAAAACATACAATATAACACTGTATGTGATACATAAAATGTGTAATAAATAATAATACAAAATTAATACAATCAAATAATATATAAGTCAAATCAAAGAAAATATAATCGTAAAAATAATAACACATAAAATAATGGCCGGCACGAGGAAAGTGGAGTTATACAAAGAGAGGGTAATCACGAAGCGATGGGACAAGAACCGTGAAAAACTCCGGAGTCAAGGAGTGATAAGATAGGGATGAAATAAAATCTATCAAGAAGATGGAACAAGGGCTCAAGAATAGTCTCATGGATGAAATATGATATGCATCTAAATTGTCTACTATATTCTTACTAGCGAGGACTCAGGACCGTGATCGGAACCGTGACCTGCATGAGCCACCACTAAAACCTGTCACGCCCCGCTTCCCAAAATACCCGGGAATTAGAACGTGAACAAGCCCGCGACGTATTAGATTGAGAAGAAATATACACTAACATTTTTTTCTTTTTTTTCTTCTCAATCCAATACGCTAAGCGTCTGGAAATAAATACAATGCGAAGTCACAGGTCCCCGATCACAATCAGCAAGAATATAATAGACAACCTCAGAATAAAAGTAACATATCACAAATGGGATAACATCCGAGACATAAAATACGGGTCAAACATACCCTTATACAAATCTGAACAAATGAATACTGAAGAGATACAAAATACATCGATCAGGCGAAAAAAGAAAGAACTACAAAAGTAAGCTAAGACCATCGAACAACTGGAGGGAATAACTAAACTTCGGCTTCTTCTGCTCCGTCTGCAAGGCACTCCTGCTGGAATATTCTGGCTCTGGCACATCTCCAAGCTGGACCTGTTCTTCCTCTAAGTTTGACGTACACCAGAGAAAACAGGTGTACGTCAGGTGCATGACGCACGGCAAGACCCCACAAAAGAAAAGAACAAATGAAAACCCAATGCGAAAAACGATACAATAACAGAAATAACAAAGAACGTACAACTGAAACTCACAAATCAACATGAAGACACTACTAAATCATGATAACATAAAACATCCAGAATCGACCAAGTAACGAGATCATGCAGCTAGAGATCAGACTAATCATCCAAAACACAAAGGCATACACTAGATGGAATTAATACTTAAAAATCTACAACAAGAGACGTAGTACGTCGAGCGAAATAATCCAAACAAGGAAACCCTCATGTATATACCATATGTCTCAAATTATAGATAACTAAATATTAATTCCGATCTATGTATGAAAAGAAACAGCACTGGTCTACATCTCAACAAAACTAACAAAGATCACCATAAGGCACACAAGCATATTATTCTTGTTTTACATGTTATTTGAATTGGGGAAGAATATTTTAATATATATAATCGGGTCCCGTAAAGTTATCCGGGGGCCGCCTTCAAGTCAAGTATTGGCCCACTGGCCCATGTACATAACACTCACGATATCACAATAACAAGAAAGCGCTGTGCCCGTTTATATACATGCTATATTCTCCGTCCAATTCCCCTTTATAACCCCATGTTGTTAAATTAATTAAGCAACTGTACATGAAATATTGTGCACTACGGAGTTACCGTGGAACAACTTCTGTAAAACTATGAAAATAACCGTGATCCACAACACGTCCGATCAAGAGTGTATCGTCTTGTTAATGCTATAATAATAATAATAATCAAGGAAACCTCATACCGGGATATCGATATCGAAGGAACTCGAGACTTCTCACATCGGGATATCGATGTCGAGCAAGTATAGCCATGCGTTGAAGCACGCTTATAAATCATACTTTTAACAGAAGTCGTCTTCATGTACAGTCTCTCCTATTTGATAACAACTAAGTGATAACACAACAAACTTCCATACAGCTATTCATATCAAGCAATCTCACGCAGATAATAATATATCACAGACTAATCTAATTAATTAACTCATAACATAATTAGGAATTTAATGATGAGTCACATAATAATTTTACGATAAAACTAAGAATTAAAATAAAGTAATCAAGGTTTGGGATCTTGCCTCGGGTTTTTGTCGAACAAATCGACACTATTGGCACGGGGATCTCGACGTGGCTACGAGGCTACCGTCAGCGGAAGGGGTCGCCAGCGACGGGGAGAAGCAGAGCAGCGGATCTGAACGACGCGGTTGTAGGGGACGGCACGACGGATCTGACGGTTGACTTATAGAGCTAGACGACGACATCAGCGACAGGTTCGACAGCGCGGGATGATCTTGGCATGGAGAGCGACGGTACAGGTAGGGGACAGCGGCGTAGGCTCAACGTAGAGCTACGGCAAGGAGGTTGGTGTGAGGGACTGTAGATTGAGCGGCGTCGTCGATGCGGAATCCGGCAGCGACGGGGGCAGCAGGTCGGGGTGCAGTCAAGGCGACGACGGTGACACGAAGGTGAGTTCGGATCTGGGGGTTGTTTGGCTCGGAGTTCAGGGAGGTGAGGTTTGGTCGGCGGCAGGGCGTGTTGGAGGAGGAGAAGGGGGCAGAGCGACGGAGGAGGCGCTAGGCTGAGGTGTGCTCGGAGCTGCGGCAGATGGTTGAGTGGGTGGAGGAGACGACAAGGTGGAGCTCGATCTTGGGCTGGCGACAATGGAGGAAGCCGACGGGGAACAGCCAAGGGGAGGGGGAGGTCGACGGCGCGGGACTGAGGTAGCTGGCGGCGGCTCAAGGTGTTGGCGGGGTTGAACGGCGGCGAAGGGGAAGAGAGGATGACGAGGAGGGGGCTGGTTGTCGCTGGCGCAGAGGGAAGAGAAGGAGAGGGGGTCGGAGGGCGAGGCTAACGGGGCACGGCGGGGGGTTCGTGTAGGCGTATAAAATTGCGTATAGGTCCCTTAGCACAGCTCGGCACGATAGTTCAACAAATCAACGAACATCGAGTGACAAGGCGACGTGATCAACGAATTGCGCGCGAGCAACGGAATGCATTCGCGTGCGGAACCAATCCAACGGTTCGGGAAGTCAACGAGTCGTTCAACCGTGAAATGGATTCGAACTCAAACACCAAGGCGGATTTACTGCCAAATAAAGATCCTAACTATCAAATCAAGATCCGGATAAATCCGATACAGAACCGAAAGATGGGAAATGACGAAAAACACCCCAAAGGGGGCTCGGCAAAAACCGAGCCACCCTGAGGTGGCCGCTCAAATCTGTGCCAAATGCACAGATCTGGTTGCCTATAAATAGGCGGGGTGATTCATCATTTGAGAAGACTTTTTTTTAGGAAAAAACTTTTGGAGAGCCGAAACTCTGCCGGATTGAGAACTTGTGCTCGAGTTTTGAAGGCTTGAAGACTTGGACGTTTGGATCTGGTTCTTGACGAGCACCCGCATCACAAAAGGCAGGAGTTCGAGGGAACCAAATCTTCAGATCTACGTTGCTATACTCCGGATCAAAGCTTGGTCTTTGATCCCGAGATTTGAGCGATTGTTTCCTTGGTGAAATAATCCCTCCGGCTATTATTTTCTTGGTGAGATAATACCCGTAATATTGTGTAGATCTGTTCAGATCTAGATCGCGCGGTGGTCAACGGATCAACCATCGGCGCAGGCAAACAACCCACAAAGCGAGTGACCGGATAACAGGAGCTCGCGATTTGTTCGACAAATAAGGAAAGTTGTAATTTTTATTTTTTTGTTTGATTTTTATTGTAACCGGATCTTATAAAAAGACCGGATCTTTTTGTAACACAAAAAGTTGTTATTTAAGAGTGCGATGGAATCATCAATGAAGAAAACCATTTTTCCCGCGAACAGTTCGGGGATCGTTGTCGACGATGTGGCTTGGGCGGTCGTCGGGGAAGAACAAGAGGGAGAGAGAGATGTTGGCGGCAGACGGTTTTGTGAACAGGAAAAAAGAGAGAGAGTAAGGTATAAATATATATATATATAATTATAATTAGGGTTAGGGTTTAGGTTAAAATAATTAAAATAAATACTTTTTGATACTTAAAAATTAAACTTATTATATAATAATTATCTACAATTAAAAACGTACATGTTGAGCTAATACAACAGTTGATACGAAATAGTCGAAATATACACATATTGTACAATTAAACAAGAATAATTAATAAATAAAATATTTTTACTTATGTTTAAAATCAAATAATTATGGGATAATTATATATACAGTAAAACATATTAGTTATACTAATACGACAGATAATATGTAATAGTAGAAATAATACAACAAATTATACAAATAATTCGTAATTAATAATACAACGTATTATACGAAAATATACGTAATAATAATAATAATAATAACACAAAATATTATTTAAAATAACATGTAACAGCATCGATAACGCAACAGGTAAATCCATAAATTTTTCACCGCATAAAATTAATTTATAAATATTAATATCATTTAAATAAATATAATACTTAGACTTTAAATCATATAAAATTGAAGAAATTCAAGAAAAATACAAATACTATTTTAAAAATCATAATTAAGTATTTAAAATACTAAAAAATTATTTTAACTAATATCAAAATTTCACTGTCCTTACACTCGTCAATAGAGCGATAGGTCCTCAAAGTTGCTCCGATTGCAACACTTTCAACCTATTGACTCTCGTCAATAGAGCGATAGGTCCTCAAAGTTGCTCTGATCATAACACTTGCAACTTATCGACTCTCGTCAATAAAGCAATAGGTTCTCAAAGTTACTCAGATCGCAACACTTTTAACCTATCGACTCTCGTCAATAAAGCGATAGGTCCTCAAAGTTGCTCCGATCGTAACACTTTTAACTTATCGACTCTCGTCAATAGGGCGATAGGTCCTCAAAGTTGCTCTGATCGCAACACTTTCAACTTATCGACTCTCGTCAATAGAGCGATAGGTCCTCAAAGTTGCTCTGATCGTAACACTTTCAACTTATCGACTCTCATCAATAGAGCGATAGATCCTCAAAGTTACTCCGATCGTAATACTTTCAACTTATCGACTCTCGTCAATAGAGTGATAGGTCCTCAAAGTTGTTCCGATCGCAATACTTTCAACCTATTGAATCTCGTCAATAGAGCGATAGGTCTTCAAAGTTGCTCCGATCGCAACACTTTTAACTTATCGACTCTTGTCAATAGGGCGATATGTCCTCAAAGTTGCTCCGATCGCAACACTTTCAACTTATCGACTCTCGTCAATAGAACGATGGGACCACAAAACTCATTACGTTAAGTCCCTGCCGGTATTTAAAGTGAAAATATAATACAAGAAGGAATAAACACTCGTTTCTATGATATCAAAACGGCATTTCATTGTTCAATGTCAAAATATGATATTCAAAAGAAGCAATGGAAAGCCAAAACAACACCACTATTGTTCAAGGGAAAACAAAGTATAAGATAAGTGTTATTCTTACCAAAAAGAACAGTACAAAATTAAGTACATCAATTCACTAAACTAAAAGAGGCAAGTTGGGACTTAATGTCAGAGAGTTTCTCTTCATGGTCAGCTCGCACCAGCATCTTAGCCCGTTTCCGAAGCTCATTCTCGCTGGACAACATGGCAGAAACTTTTTTCGTAGCCTCCTCGAGAGCACTAGCTTCTGTACGATAATTTATCAGAGAAGTTGCACTTTTGACGTTGATCTCAGTAACAATAGTTTCTTCTCGCTTGAACTGGGTCTTTAATCTAGCCAACTCTATTTTTGTGGCAATAATCTTCTCTCGTAAGTTTTCCAAAGAAGTATTTGAGAGGGCTAGTTCAGCTTATTTTTTAGCATTCAACTTTTGCAGATGTTCCACCTGAACCTCCTTCTCAACTATATGACGCTGAGCTACTTCATACTTATTAACTTCTTCGGCTCGAATGTCCTCAAACGTGGATGCAATCTGCGCTTGGATATCAGCACGACATAGGGCCTCCAAGAATCTTATTTGTGCCTCTAGATGTAAAATGGCTTCCGAGCAACGCTCAACGACATAAGCATCACCCATGAATTTGAGGTTGTTCAAACTATTCGTGAGCATAGGCTTGAAGGTTTCAAAAGTATCTCGACTGGTAGCACAACCTCAATCACTTTCTTTGCTAGACTCTCTAAATAACCAAGAGAAATCTTAAGGAAATTAGGCACGTCTGTTAGGCTCGAGACGATGATGGGAGATGGCACTGAAAGTTCCGAAGTTGCCGAGCTAAGTAAGAGGCCAGCAGGTAACTTCGGCCTAGTGGCCTAAGAAGGGATGTCGACATCCAATTGAGATGGACTCGATTGGAGAGCCATAAATTTTGCTATTATGGATGATCTCGGCACGTCTACAACCTCTGTCAGGGCCAAAGAAATCGTTAATAAAGTCGTCGATAGAAGAGTTGCCATCGAGAGCTCTAAGCAAGGTTACTCTGATACATGAGATGGTGGTGGTACAAGTTGTTGCGTTGGTGGAGAAACAACAGCGGTCGCCTCAAGTGTCATAGGATCTGCACGAGAAAACGGTTTAAATGCAGAAAGAAAAGGAGTCGTAATTTGGAACGAACGATGCTTACCGGTGAGAGGTAGAGAAACGTAGGCTGGCGCCTTATTAGAAGAAGACAGTGGTGGGATATCCCATTCACTAAGATCATCACTGTTATCACCGGAGTTATCATTATCTTCATTATCTTCACCTTGATCACCACCATCATTTGCGTCATTCACATCATCACTATGAGTGGAAGGTTCATAATTTGTAGGCTCTTCTTCATCTATGGATGAAAATGCTGATGGATTCTCAGTGATGATAGGTTTTGACATGACTCCGGTTGTGGGGATGGGTTGTGTGTCTCCTACAGGCGGTAGTAACGCAGAAGCAAAAGGAGATTCATCCACTCCTAAATCTTTTTGGACGACCACTGTGGATTCCTTGACAAGAGGCCCATCTCTTTCAACGTGAGAAGCAGAAGGAGCAGCATCGTGAAGTGCATCTTCAGGGACAGAACCTGCATCCCCCGAAAACGATTCGTCTACACCCTCTTCCTCATTTAATGAACGAGCTGAAGAAACTGGGCCTCCTAAAGTAGGACCAACTGTGGGGAGACCAGGTTGAGGTAAGAGCTCCATAGCAATAGACTCTCGGTCTTGCTCTTCTGTATGCCATGCTTTACGAGCATCTGACATAAGCTTAGAAGTAGGAGGCTCGAGTGTTACCTTTCGTCGAGCTTGCTTATCATACTCAGCTTCTTCAATTTAGTCAAGTGCTCTTTTTTCGGTAGCACTTTTACTCCGAGTCTTAACTCTTGAAGGCTCCACCTCATGAGCATTGGGCACCCTAATCTCTTCTTGAAACCCCTCTGGTGATTGTCGCCTATCATCTTTGGTAATCACCTCTTCATATGACAAGTATTCATTAACCCCTCTCGCACGGGACTTTTTGGCAATTCGTTTTGAAGCATACCATTTTCGAATGGCTTTCAAGCAGGAAGTATTCATATTGTAGGCTGAAATTTGAGACGCAGCCTGATACCAGGTACAAAAGCTTAAAGAGGTGTGAATGTTGGGCATTTTATGTGGCAACTTGAACTTTGCCCCAGTGCAGCCCGCTACCAAATAATACCAAGGTCTTGCTCCTTCATACACATTACATGTGTATGCAAGGGTGGGGTTTGGATTTCCGATGTAAATTTGATCATAGCCGAATTGCTGAGAAAAGCGATGAGGCTGATATAGTTCAATAAAGCATTTCCTCCCTTGCCGGAAAATAAGATAGCCTGGGCGAATATTTATGAGCCACCAGAAGGCACCTCTACTAAGTGTAGTGAAAGAGTTATGCCCCGGAGTGTCTTGATGGATCTCTCCATACGCACCGTCCTCAAAAATAGGAAATTTGCAAGCAATTTTGTAATTATAATCCCTCCTAAATACCTCGCGGAATTTAACCTGATACCAACCAACCCATCGAGCGGTCTCCAATTGTTGGACAAGAGGGGCCGAGGTGTCATTCGATTCAGGCGTTGATATTATTGAAGGGTAGTGTAATACAAACCAGGATACCAAATAGATATATGGTATCGGCACCCGAGGAGTTGGAGTCTGAATGATAGTCTTCCCATCTAATTCTAATTTCTTGACAGCAACAAATTCAGAGGCTATCTCTCGTAGGCCACTCTGCAAGCAACATACGCTGGCCGAAAGGAGATTCAAAGGCCGTCCATGAGCCAAAAAACAACTGGATACAGTACATCTACTATGATAGTGTATATCGACCTAGTGGGTACTACGCAACGCTTCAACCAAAGGGTAAGGAAACTTACAAACAAGGCTATGTCGAAGATTAGGATTTCTGCCTGGTAATGGAAGCTTTCAAATGTGGTAAAAGCTGGGAAGACGTCTTCCTCTACCTCGCAAGTATAGTGATAAGTTGCATCGTTGATGCGCTCGTTGATTTCCTCCAAAGTACTGACAGCTAAACAAGTCACTTCTGCATCTTTATCCCACAAATTTCGGAAAAGGTACTCTGCCCATTGCCCTTGTTTCACACCACTGGCTCTTTTCCTAGTAGTTTGTGCACATATCTGGAAATGGCACATTAATTCCCAATAAGTGTCATAGATTTCTGGGGCACTATGTTTCAGAATCTATAATTCCCTATTCCCGAGAACAAATTCCTCATAGGGTAGTTCTCCAAAAGACAATCCGGAGATCTCAAACATCTCATGAAGAGCAAAGCCTAATTCACTAGCAGGTGTGAAAAATGTACTGGTGTGAGGATTGTAAAATTCTAGCATAGCAAAAAGTCCACTATAATTTGGAGAAATCCCATACCGAGTAGCTAGTATTGGAGTCCTCAACTCCGAGTCCTCAAAGGTTCTTCCAGGTCCTCTAAGACAAAGCTTATCATCTAGGCCCACCAATCGGTTTCACTTGAATGTACCCATGTTAGAGCCCTAAAATTTTAAGCAGATAATTCTCCCTTGACATAGATAAACTTTCTAATAAAGACCTCCGCCAGCTTAGCAGGTTCACCTACAGGATGCTCCTTTTTGAATAAACCCAGCTTCAAAGCTACAAAGTGGTTAAAGACAGTCGGATGAGTACCACGAGGGGTGATGTGCCCAGTAGTAACACCTCCTTGATCTTGGACGAGTTCCTAGTCCATGGACCGTGGGACAGAAGCACATTGATAATAGGAAATCGGCCACATTCGCTCTAAGTTGGGCAAAAAAAAGGCAACGATTATTGATAATAGGAAATCGGCCACATCCGTTTGGGGTCCATTTTGACAGAGTCCCCAAAAAGGAAAGACGGTTTCTTTAAAATCTCACGTTCCGTTATCTCAAACTTAGCATCTGTAACCAAAGATCTGAGGGTTTCAGGGAAAGCCTGAGTGATGAGTTTTGCTCTCTCTTTATTGGTGTCCTGGAATGTTGGATATTCCAAGTGAAAGCTGAAAATTGTATTTTTCTCCGCACCTCCCGCATGACCGAAGTAATGATTGAAAGAAAAAGGTTCATTGGAGTAGCACATTGCAAATGGAAAAGATCATTAGTCAATCTAACAAAATGACTTAACTCAAAAACGTACGGTCCAGACCCGCGTCTAAAACTCTGAACGCAGGGTCTAGACCCACGTCCGAAATTCCAAAACGTAGGGTCCAGAACCGCATTCAAAATTCAGAATGTAGTATTCAGACCCACGTCCAAAATTCCAAAACATAGGGTCTAGAACTGCATTCAAAGTTCAGAACACAGGATCCAGACCTACGTACGAAATTCCAAAATGTAGGGTCTAGAACCGCATTGAAAATTCAGAATGCAGGGTCCAAACCTGTGTTGAAATACCATAAATGACGGATTTAACCATGCGTTCTAAATCAAGAAACACTGAGAGTAATCTCTGTATTTTAATGGCAGAATGCAAACCATCAATCCAGGTTGAGGATAAGGAATCCACTAAAACAACTTACGATTGCCTAAACCTGCCGTTAATCGAAGAAACCGGAGACGGTGGCACGGTGGTTTGAACATCACCAGAGGTTTTAGTCGAAGGAGCACCTTGAGCTTGGGCGATCTTTGATTTGGAAGAAATTTTCTTCTTGGGAGGCATTCTAATTGTGGCGAAGAAAATAGAGAATGGTCGATGAAGGATCTAAGAACGAATTTTTCCTTCGTTGAAGCGCTGGAGAAGATGAACAAGAATCCTATTAAGTGCTCGACAAGAGAGCAAGAAGAGAAAAGTCGAATGACTTTTTGATTTGACCTCAGTAGTCCATTTATATGTAATTGTAGTTGTCAAATCAGTACGAGATTCTAGGTAAAAATCCCACCCGAAACGTGATTTTTGTGTTTTCAAATAAGTGGTTTCAGTCTCTAAAATGCACCCTCATATTCTGATAGTCAAACACACGATTTAGCCCTGCGTTTTGGTGCTCGAGTTTAGTATTTCACGTAACTCATCTTTTCAAATGGCTTAACATTCCAACCAAGAGTAATGATGATATTGTTGAAATTATTACCCCAGTTGAGATGATCAAGAAAGGAGACAAAGTGGATTCCTATAAGGTTGTCCTCTTGCCAAACTTGGATAAAATCCTTCTCGACCACGATGATGGATCTGTCTTCAGCCAAAAGGTGTTTAACTTCACTGAAGAAGACCTCGTTCACAAGTTCGCAGTTAGTGTTTCTATGATAGCTTCACTATTATCGGTTCTTTTTAATGCCCGCAGTCGAGCGTCGAGTGTTCATTAATTCCTACAAGAATTTTCTGGACATTGAATACACATCTTCACAAGTTGCATGGAGTATCTTAAGGATCCAGAAAAAATTCGAAGAATGCACCTCTTTGCAAGTTGAGTGGAGTATCTCAGAGATCCAGACAACTTCGTTACCGCCATCGCTCTTGTTGATGTAACAACAATTACTTGGGCTTTAGCTTATTTGACTAAGTTCATTGTCATCAATGCACAAAAGTTATCTTGTTTGATTTAAGGAAGCAGAATTTCAGCATTCCAACAACCGGGTTCGTAATGTCTTCGAATTAGACGGAGTAAACAATCAACAACATTTTAAGATCCAAAGTATTCTGAAAATTCATCCTAGTCAACCGCGAACTTTTAAAAACTTTGGAGGGGGTTCTGTAGACTGTCTAAAAGTCATAATAGATAGCTGATAACCATTGGGTGAGTTAATGATAGAAGTTACAATTTAATGACTTCTGTATAAAGAAAGTTACAAACAGACAACTTTCATGTCAACAAAGAAAGACTACAATTTGAGGATTCCCCTGTAGATTAAGAAGGGATTATAAGTCAACGATTTCTTCAAACCAAGGTGTGGAACTCATCCCTGCATCCTAGAGTTGAAATACAAATGATTACGTTCCAGAGTCAAAGTAACACAATCACTACATCCTCAGCTATCAACGTAGCTCAAACACAGCATAAACGCAGTGTTTTTAGCTGCTAAACATAGCACAAACGCAGTGCAAATGTAGCTCCAATGCACCGCATTCACATCCGCTAAACGTAGCACAAACACGGTACCGATTCAACCGCGGACCTAGCTCAAGCTCAGATGCTGACGCATCATCCAAAGGCATATGTTTGAACGCAGGTTCATGCCCAGAATGCAAATCAAGACTTTGACTCATTCAAACGTGATCCAAACAGTTCCGAAAACCGTTTTTCACCCATGATCTGGGGAGTGGTTTGAGTGGGTTGTTACACCCGATTAATGGAGCAACTAAACCCCTATTTAGGAGTGGATTATAAGGCAGTTACACCCCTAATCTCCCTATAAAGATCTTCAAACTCAATAGAGTTAGGGGGCAGGAGTTTTGGGCGATCAATTTTCCAAGAATCGAGATCAAAGGATGGGCTTGGAAAGCATTCTTTAGCAACAAAGAATTCAGATACTTGGCATATTAACCGATTATTCGGTTCAAACAACTCTTTTGACAGAGTTTTATACTCGTTCTGAGTCATAAAACTCGTGAAGAGTTCTCCAATTGTTCCAGTGAAATTAAGACGTGCGGGTCGTCAACGAGAAGCAAACTCGACGCGAGCATTCGAGGGAGGTATCTCATCGCTACTGTGAAGAACTCATACTTAAACAAATGGGAGAATTCAGATCAATTCTCCTCTCTTTTGTAATTGGAATTCAAATTGTAAGTAAAATCGAGATAAGTAAGATCGAGAGAATACAAATCAAATTTCTTTCATTTTATTTACTACAAATTTTCTACCAAACAGGGTCGTCCTTTATCTTTCCAACACTTTATCCGTCTAAAGGTAGGTCTTCTCGAGGGGCAGGGTCTCCCTTTATCCTTTCCCTTTTAGCGAGAGCAAATAGCTGGATCTGGCCTCCTGTTGGTTGTTTCTGGCTATTCTGACTCCTTCAAGGATTGAAAACTTTACCATCTGGTGCTAAGTGAATGGAATAGCCCGCCAGTTATTGAGGGTTGTTCTTCCCAAAATAGGCTGACTTTAGGTTCATCACTAAGAACTACGTCTAAACAGTAGATGGACGAGAGTATTCACTGATCGTTAGGGGGAGCATGATCATCCATTCTGGTAGACGTGAATGCTCTGTGAATTTGATGAGTAGACCCCAACAAGGCTGCAGCTTAGACTTGTCAATGCCCATCTGGTTAAAGGCATTAATGAACATGATATTAGTTGAATTTCTTGTATCGACCATGATCCTCTTAACCTGAAAGTCATTGACACTGACCGAGATGATGATAGGATCATCGTGAGACATATCAATAGCTTTCAAGTCCGAGTTGCTGAAGGAGATGGGTTCTTCTATCCTCGGCCTCCTGTTTCACAAGTCGACCTACAACACTCACTTGGCATATTCCTTCCGAGCGTTGTTGGACATCCCTCCAGATATGGGGCCGCTATTAATGGTGTTAATGACACCCTTATTGTTGGTCTCAGGAGATCAGGTGTTGGACAGCTACTGGGGACGAGGCGATCTGGAGCGTGACCTCCTGTTGCTACCCCCTGGAGCCAGCCCCCTCTTGTCTCACTGGGATACAAGCTTCTTCAAGTATCATGTCCTTTATGTCTATCTAGAGTACTCGATAATCATTGGTAAGATGATCGTGATCTCGATGATATCGACAATATTGTCGAGTATCTCGGGATCGAGGATACGACTTCATGTGAGGAGAGGGGAACTAAGATGTCCCTCCTTCTGCACCATGTAATGGGCTTCTGTGAGAGAGGTGTTGAGGGTCGTAAGGACTAGTTTCTGTATGGTCTCTTTCCCTCTATATTTCTTGTCAGACCGGTTTGATCTGGCATCGGCTCTAAGGGACCCCTTACCGCATTTCTTCTTAGCAGGGGGTCAGTCTCTGCTGCTGGCCTAGCCACCGGTGTTGTCGCTACTACAGCTGGTACTACTGTGGATGCTGCTTACGCCTCCCTCGCTGCCTTCTTATAGGCTCGGGCATCTTTCATGTCCACACATCAGTGTGCCTTAGCCATCAGCTGCTCATAGCTGGTGACTCATTTTTTTATGAGCGAGTCAGGCAGCTCATTGCTCTCTAAGCTAGCTATGATAGCAGACGTGGCAACCACACTCCTAGGGTTATCAACTTCCAACCTCTTGGCTTGGAACCTCTTGATATAGTCTCTTCGACTCTCTGCAAGCTCCTACCTTATTTGTATTAATACATGGAGAGGCAACTTCTATTTGGTGTTGGCCAAGAAGTGGTGCACAAACTTCTGGTTGAGCTGTTCAAAGCTATTAATGGACTTCTTCTCCAGCGAGTTCCACTATAGCTTGGCACTTCCCGTCAAGTGATGGGAAAGCTTCTGCAAATAATTTGTTTAGATGCTTGCAGCATGGTCATCATATCATAGTAATTCTGGACGTGCTCAGCCGGGTCTCCTTCACCCATATACTTCTCCACATGAGGCATCTTGAATCTCTCACAAGTGGCATTCATGATTTCATCAGTGAGGGGAGTGTTCCCCCCAATGGCATCGGCAATTGGCTGAAAAGATCAATCATAACCAGATTCCTAATTGATGGCCGATGGACCTGGAGCGGCATGGTAATATTGTGGGCCTCGCAATGTTCCTCTAACGGCATACTCTCAGCCACCATGACCAGGACTAGGACTTTCTTCTGTTGCTTCAACAAATTGCTGATAGTACCAATGAGGATCCATAAAGCGAGCTTGTTAGCATGGCGGGGGAGACATGTACTCAATGTAGTCTCTATAATATAACACCGGTACGGCGTGTCCTAGCAAAGGAGGGATTACTAGCTGACCCGTTGGCGGTAGAGGAGCAACTGATGAAGAAGGCTGTTGGGGAGGAATTTAGTGGAGGATCTCATTAGTGAACGTTGTGAATTGCTGCTGGAAAGACTAGGATATCCGCTAAGCGGATTCCTCCAATTAGGCTTGAGTAATGTAGCTCACTCGTAGTTCTTTAGAAATAGGGTTAGCAGATCAATCAGGGCGCTCCAAACCAGTCATCTTACTCGAAAAAGAAAGAAGTTTCCACGGTGGGCGCCAAACTGTTGATGTCAGTTATCAAACAAGGGGTTTATGTTGGAGTTACGAGAGTGTTTAGAGTCCTCAAACTTCTTCAGATGACTATTTCCAGAGCCTGTTGTTCTCCCGGCACATGAAAAACTCGTGAGAGGGCGGAGTTGGGTTCTGCAATTGTTCCTCCGACGATTAAGTCAGTATTTTGATCTTGAAGAGAAAAGTCAAGGACAAAGTGTGTAAGTAGTTATTCTAAGTTGCCAAAATGTCGAAGAAGCTACCCCATGCAGCGTAGCTCACTTCTAAAGCACATCAGAGGGTTATGAAGGTAACTTCGGTCAAGTCCAGGCAGGCTGCTGAGTCAGCAGATACCTTCCAGGTGTCGGTCGTGAAAGAAAGTGAGTCATCTGTTTATTTAATGAGGGAATGACAGTAGGTGCATGGAGCTAACTGGGTCTGATGAGTCATAAAGACTATGGGGCTAGAGTAATGATGATTTTGTCAGAGCAGTTAATGTGAAAGCAGTCGGCTAATGAGGGGTTCAAAGTAACCTTCGCTTCTCTGTTTGTTTGGTCCAGGACCGAGAAGCACCGCCTTTTGACTCAACTACGCAAGTTGTCGGCCTATAGGATAGGTCGAGTGGAGTGGTCGACAAGTACCACCTTTTGACTCGGCTACGCAAGTTGTCACCCTTGGGGGTTTATAGGGAGAGGTGGCCGAAAGTACCGCCTTTTGACTCAGTTACGCAAATTGTCTGCCCTGGGCTCGGTCGTAGGAGTAGTTTGAGTGGTCTTGGCCCGAATTCGTCTGACTAGGCGAGAGGTGAGACACGTGTCGACCTCTCTAGGGAGATTAACACTTATTGATTTTCTAGGCTATAACAATACGAATAAAACATCCACTGTTGGATAAATTTAGAACGTAGTTATGCACTTTATACTCTATGTTAAACCAAGTAAAGTTGTATTTGGTATATGAGAACATATAGAATTACATTGGTTTTAAAATAAATAGGGATAAAACTTTAGTTTTATAAGCAAAAATCACTTATTGTTATAAGCTCAACAACAATATTCTGAATGTACCTGAGACTTCACCTTTAGATAAGTATACATCAAAGCAACATAAACTATAAAGTAGAAAATTACAAGAATTTTCTGCCCCACAGTGGTTGATTGTTAATTAGAAACATGTTTCGGCACATCAGTCGGCCCACGGATTATTCTACCTTGAATGAGCAAGAAGGTTAGGACATAAATTAATCGTTAATCCTCCCATTTGCAGGCCTCTTGACCATTTATTATCTTTCTTAACCCCATATTTAACAGCTAATCCTTATCCCAATGGATCCTATTGCATTAGGATATATAGAGTTTAATTGTTTAAGCATAACATGATGTAGATCGTCTTGATTCGTTTACAAATAGAAAAAACAAAGTGAATATAATTCAAAGAAGTTGTAGTCATAGTCATAGAGGAATTATAATTGTCCTCGACGTGAACAATTAGGATATCAAAATTTTAATTATGAGTGCATAAAAAATCACTAGTATGCTGCTATCGAGAAGAAAAAAAAGTATACATATGAACAAACATTGAAAATCCATGCAAACTAGTTTCTCCATATAATTCATTGAGTTTTGTAAAAGATGTATAAATGCTTCATTATGATTTTCCACTTCTGTCTCCTATTTTGTCAAAATATTACAATTATTACCTGTAAGTTCTAATACTTGAGAGAAATATACCTTTTTAAAGTGATGATGAGTCCACTATTTTTTTTAGGGTGAGGAATTAAGTTTTAAATATTAATTTATACCGTCAGACAACAAGGATTTATGATCCGCAAATATCATAATCAACCTTTTATTAAACAAACTAGATCACAGGCACGTGCATTGCGCACGTCAAAAAAAACCAATTTATCAAAATTAAGTCAATATTGATAATGACATTCATTTTTTGTGTAGCTCAAAGAAATTAGGGCTTTTTGTTTTTAGGTCCATTTGTTTACCTAGCTTTATCTTTAAACCCAAGTATTATAAGTTGTATCTTTAAACCCAACTTTCTTTTTGTATTTATCTTTAAACCCAA
>BQKN01064817.1:416407-446525 GCA_022839385.1 Asparagus kiusianus
CTTGTACACAGGTACGCACGTGATAAAAACAAGTAAAAAGGAGGCAAAGATCCCCAGCGATTGTGTCACAGTTATGTGTTAGAAAATATACTTCTAAGATACAGAAATCAATATTTCGATAACTAGCCACGAACATCTACATGTATGAAGTATCTCAGCAACATGATCATATCCATTGCATCATCCAACACAATCTTAGTCCTTCTGGTGAAACTAAAGATCCAAAACTATACGCAATAAAATACACCAAACTAGCTAGTTTCATTAAGATTTAGCACTCAAGATATACTAATCTGTTACATCTGTAGCGCATCAAATAAAAACATATTTTTAAAAATCTGCAAAAAGTTACCTCCTTGGTAACCATACAGAGCCTACCACCGGCCATCCCGTGCTCAACGAAAATCCTAGCCGCATAGCCCAAGGAATTCCCTCCACCAACAATAACGAACCTAAGCATTCACACAAAAATTACACTAAAATGAACAGAAAAAAATCAATTTTCGACAAAGTCTTCTGTAAAGAGACTCACTCTCGGTTCTCATTTGTGAAATTTGAAGCGGCAACAACAAACGATCTGCAAAATGATGCAGGAGATGGCAAGCGACAACAAACGATCTGCGAAATTCAGGGATGGAAGCCTCATTGTGCTTCACCGAGCTGTGGGGACGCGCAAGAAAGGCCTTAATGTGCTTGGCAGGAGAAGGAGGGGGGAATGGGCGCTTAAAGATCGTAAGGGGCGTGGAGCTTACGCTCGAATTGGCCGAGGAATTCTTGTAAGAGCTGGGTAAAGGACTGGGGCCGTAAAAGGGGAGCTTTGAGGGGTTTTGTGTATACCTCGTCATTCAGTTTCTTAATACAACCGATGGAAACGATGGAGGCCGAGGAGGGGGGGCGGAAGAGCGCCAGTGAAAATAAGGGAGGCGGAGGGGGTACGATGGCCCGCGGCGAAGATGAGGTGCGTTGGCCGGCGGCAGCGGTCAGACTTCGACGGGGTCAGATGAGGTGAAGACGATGGGGTTAGGGATTTGAGAGTGCGGTGATGAAAATTTTAGGGATGTAATTTGGCGCTGGGACGAAAATTTTGGGGATTACTTGGCGCTGGAATGAAACTTTTGGGGGGGAACCAAATGAAAAAGGCTTTTATTTTTTTTTTTTTGAAAAAACTAATAAAAACTCCCAAACGGTTAACCGTTTGGGTTGAGATATCCCAAACGGTTAAAAACGTTTGGTTCAGCCGTTTGGTATTTTTCAACAGCCCAAACGGATTTACCCGTTTGGGTTTATTATCCCAAACGGTTATACCCGTTTGGGCTATTTCTACTTGTCCAAACGGTTGTAATAACCGTTTGGACAGAGCTGCTTTGTACTAGTGAGAAACAATAAAGAGACCAAATCTCTTTTGTTAAATTACTTTTTTTACCCTTTTAACCATAGTAAAATAAGAATATATCCCCTACTCATTCATTTTTTTGGAGTGCCCCCACTTAAATCATTATATAGTAGTACAAATAGATAGATAGTTAAAATCCCCTTATCCACAATCTCGCCAATGTTACGCATTCAATGAGCTCATAACCAGTCCACGTAATTGTCTTCAAAAAGTTTTGCATTTGTGTTTTTACGCAGCGCCATCTCTATCAAAACAGTAAAATTTTCAGTCAAAGTCATGACACCCAAAAAAATCGGTTTTGTTTATAAACCCAAAGTTTTACTTTTGCCCCAAGTTACGTTTAAACCCACCGACTTCTAAAATCATTCATAGGTTGGAGTTATAACTTAAAACTTAATTTTGGAATGGGAAAGTTTAGTCCCATATTGGATAGGAGATAGGAATGAGAGTTGTTTATAAGCTTTCCATTTCTCTCCTATGCCTAGAAGGAATTATAGGTTATGCTCCACATCACACGCACGCGCGTCGAACCGAAAATGAATGGATCTATCTTAGATGAAACGTTTTAGATAATCTGTCTTATAGACAAACTTCCTGAGTTCTGATCAGATTTTGCCAAAAATCTTAACCATACCCAAGGAGATCTTACCCTTGAACAAGTGTTGAATGTCATTAGAATCGAAAAGCAATATAGACTCATGGAGAATGATGTGACAAAATCCGAACCCAAAGTAAACAATGTTGAATCCAAATCATTTCTCAATCACAAGAAACGTCCCTTCCATCAAAATCATAATAAAACATTTAAGAAAAAATCATTTCATCAAAATAAAAACTCTGTCCACTTTCAAAAGAAGGAATGAACTGAACGTCGAGCCTATTTTGCGTTTTGTTTGTGGACAAAGCAACCATCTTACCAAGGACTTCTTTTATAAGAAGACAGAACCACCCAAGTCTAGGAAATGAGGATCTCCACCTAATAAGTCACAAGTAAACATGGTGACTTCCAGTTCAGCTGAGACTGTTTTCAGGTCTGTTCTCTTCACCCTTGAAGTAAACATGACATTTCAAGCAAATGATTACTGGATTGACACTAAAGCTAATATTCACGTTTGCTCTAATCAATTTCTGTTTTCCACTTATCAGGTCTCAAGTAGAGGAACAGTGACAATAGGAAATAATAATGTGGCTTCTGTATCTAGAATAGGTCGGATCAACTTAAAGCTGACTTCGGATAAGACTTTGATCCTGCGGGATGTCCATCATGTACCAAACATTAAGAGAAACTTGATTAGCGGATCTTTGTTAGTGCAACAAGGCTATAAGCTTGTTTTGGAATCAAATAAAGTTGTAATAACTAAGGGGTTGAACTTCATTGAAAAAAAATATTTATGTCATGGTCTTTTTAAATTGAATATTAAGAATTCTACTCTTGCATCTCCAATGGCTTTGAATATCAAACCTTCTATCACTTCGCATCAAAGATTAGAATATGTGAATTATAATTCAATTAAAATATTGATGCATCTTAATATAATTCCAAAGCTTTATATAAAAGAAGATAAAAATATGAAATATATGTAGAAGCTAAACTTCCCAAGAAACCCTTTAAGACTATTGATAGAGATTCTGAGAAATTAGAACTCATCCATAGTGATGTCTGTGATTCTGGAAGAACATCTAGAGGAGGTAATAAGTGTAAAACCCTAAAATTTTGAATATTTTGTGATAAATAATAATAAATTTGTTATATATTGATAAATAACATATTGTGATGTTTGAGTATGCTAAGAATTAATTTGAGATCAATTCAATATATATATGTATATATGAGTGCAAATACACAAAACATGCATGATGTATAAATTTAGAAAATAATGACAAATGGAGAGATTTTGTTTTTTACACACTGATATAGTATGAATATGAAAAAACTTAAAAGACTAAAGTTATAGGTTTCTTCAGTATATTTCCAACAAATCTTTAACCACCTCATTCCGAGATCGGATGTGAAAGTTACAGCCAAAATACCGAAGAGTATTTTTCTAGTCAGACTGGGTTTCTAGTTTCGGGTTTCAAATTTTGGGCTGTATTTATTCGAGTTTGCTGCCAAAAGTTATCGTTTCTATTGTTTTAAAACCTGTTACACCATTTATCAATTATAAGTTCGTGTTGATCTTTTTATAATATCTTCTTCTAATGAGAAAAGTAAAGATTACAACTTTATGAAACAAAACATAGCAGTAGTTTATCTCCTATTGCTTTGTGTGGGATCTTTGCCTGTGTCGGGGACGCGTTAGTCCGTAGACTATCGCGGATCAGATCCGGTTGACAAGTGTGATTATGCTCTTGTTTCACAAAGGAAACAATTGCAGTAGTGACAATCACGACCAAGTGAGATTGTGGCTCTTCTCGAGATCAAAACAAGGTTTGATTCGGAGGAAAGAGGGGGAGAGAATCTCAAATCTTTCGAAGGCTTTCTCTTTATGGAAAAAGTTCGCCAAGATTTGCCAATTCTCCTTTGAAACTCATGGTTTACTGTTCAATTGGACAGTACCTCACCCTTAGATTTTAGATCCTCTCTAATGAAGACCTTAGGCTTCTATTTATAGGCTTTTATCGCCACGTTTTCTGATAAGATCAAGTATTTTGACATCATCTGCAGTTGATAACCGCCCAGGTGCCCTTAAGGATAGCTTCAGAACAATTGGGGAGGTCCTAGGACGAAAGAATTCTAATAAAACATCGAAATCTGCGTTTTGGGAATTTGGGAGGCCTAAATAGTCGTGGTGACTCGGAGATATGCGAGTCACCATTTGGTGACTCGGAGGTATGCGAGTCACCATTTGGTGACTCGGAGCTGTGCGAGTTACCTGGCCAGTTGTTATGTCTTTTTGACTCTTTTGGCTGTTTGCATTTCCTTCGGTTCGCTTGGTTTCCCCTTTACGCGTGTTTTGTCAATTTGTTGACTTGTGCGCTTTTACTGATTCGCTTCATGCATTTCATCATCGTCAGATAAACTTCTTTGACTCGGATGATATCGTTCATCATGTTCTCTTTGTCTTGAGCTACGTGTGGGAACCCATAGGTAATTTTTGACACCTACAGATACCCCCTCCAAAGTGTTTTGGTCTCGTTTCTTTTATAGAAAAGCCTGGAATACTTTGGACATGATAAACCTAACCTTCAATCGGTATGATAAGACCTGTAATTGGTTTCTGCTCTCAGCATCTTTAGTCTTCAATCTACTTAGTATTTTATCAAATAGATGAAGTTCTTTTGGTACTGCGTTTATCGTCTGACCGCTCTTGAAGTCTTGAACTGAGACTGGTGTGTAAGTTTCGTGCCGTCAAAAGTTGACTTTGAACTGATCATCTCCGTCGAAATTTATATCTGTAGTTTTGTTTTGGCGAAGCAATCGGTGCGCTGACCTGCATTAACACGGTTTATACTCGTACGTTAACTAGAGTCTACACAGTTTAAACTCTTAAGGCGTTGGAGTTAGGAGGACTTGTTTATACTCATATACTCATGGGAGTTTTGCCGGGTTATCCTTAAGAACACCCTGTACAGTATTCTCCAGGAACTTCCCGGTAAAGATATTTTAGAGTCATATGCACATCAGAGTATGAATACGGGTCTCGTATACGTCAAAAATACCCGAAAATGGGTCAAAATACTCGTAAATTGGCCAAATAGCTTATCACACATGTGAGTCAGCAAATGGCGGCTCGCATGGGTGGCTCGCACCATTTGATGACTCGCATGGGTGTAAGTCACCATTTGGTGACTCGCATGTGTGCAAGTCAGCGCAGAATTTATTTTTTTTTTGGGTTGGTTCTTGATTTGGTTCGGTCTGGCCTGGGTTGGTTCGGACAGTTCGAACTGGGTTTGGTCCGGTTCAGGGCTCTTTTAACAGCCTGGTCTCTTCTTCTTCCTTTCTTCATTTCGGAATTTTTTCTTTAGTTCAAAAAAAATTGTTTCTTCCCTCCTCCTTTCTCTTTAAACCCCTCGACTTATTCAAATTCTTTTCATTTGATTTGAGAGTTAGGGCTTCCTCTCAGATCTTAAGGCTTCAATTTGGGATTTAGGGTTTCATTTTGATTTTGATTTGTGCTCGTGTGTTTGTGGGTTCTCTTGGCCAAGCTCTGTTCTTCATCAGGTTTCAGGTACGCTTCATTCCCCATGACTTCCATTTAAGCCCATTTAACTCTTGAATTTTGGTCTTGATGGTATAGTCGAAACCCTAATTTGTTTGCTTGGTCGATTTTGGGTTGAGAGTCTGAAATTGAATTTAGTTGCATGTGGGGTTTGACCCGCTGCTTTGAAATATCTGGTTTGATGACAAGAATCATGCTTAGACATTCTTGGTTTGACCACTTGAATCATCTACCTATGTTTTGAATACAAACTAAAGCTTTGCTTAGAATTTTGAAAGGGAACCCAAAGCTTGTATCTCCCTTGATGCGTTTGCTTGAAAGTATAATTTAAATGTGTAGCTTCAACTATAGGTAGGGATCAATGTCTTCGGCTTATTCTTGAATGTTTAATGTAGCCAAAACCCTGATCGTAATTTCTTAAGCTTCAAACTTCTGGTTCCACATAAACACTCAATCTTGTATGTGGCTGAAATTTTGAATGGTTGATGATGATTCTTCTTGTTTTGGTGATGATCGAAATTCCCCATCTAATTTTATTTTAGGATAAGACTTGAACCTCTTGACTTCACCTTTAAGGACAAATTTGTCCCTCCTTTTCATTATTATTTAGTCGACGATCATTTGACTTTGATTTGTTGAACAGTTATGTAATTTGAACCCAGAACCCTGCATGATAACTACCATATCGAACTTTTAGTGCACACGATAGCATGATTTGTAGGCCCGTTGTGCTTCTTGTTTGGCCACGTTCATATCTTGAACCAAAACCCTGAGATATTTGGCTTGATTTGAGCTGTCATGGGTTGAAACTGGCCTTGAATTAGGCCTACTATGTAGGTTTAATCGGATTTTTAACTGATAAATCTTATTTTGTAGAATAACCTAGTTTTCCATTTGTACTAGCTTGCTACTTCTTAACCTCTGATGTAATCAAATTGTTAACTCTTTTTGCAAATATGTCGCCTAAGAGATCTCGCGTCACTCAAGGTCGTTTGGTGACTCAGTCGCCCGAGCCGACACCGTTGAGTTGCACAGGTATAACTTCATCGCCTCTTTTTATTCATGAACTTAATATATCATTCTGCATGTTGCATGCCCACTTTGTTCTTCTTGGTGAGGTAATTGGGAAAAGCCGCCACTCTCCTTCGTGGGAGTGGATGCTTCACAAGACTTGTTTCGCTTGATCGAGGCATGTCTAAATTAACTTGGGGTGATTTCCTACTGTGCTATAATCCGGAGGGCGGGTATATTATCACATTATTCACGTGACGATATATCCCGTACTTCGTGTATATAACGTAGTTCTTAATCGTCTTGCCTAGTTAATTTGCTCTTTTATTTTCTTTTAGCCAAAATTCGTTATGAATATAGATCTTGCATGATGTCCCCGTTTTACTCTTCTCGACGAGGTAATTGGGAAGAGCCGCCACTCTCCTTCATAGGAGTGGATGCTTCACAAAACGTGTTTCGCTTGGTCGAAACATGTTTTAAGACATGGAGTGATCTCATGTTGTGTCGCATTACGTGGGCTAGGGTATGTTATCGCGTTATCCGTGCGGTAATATGCCTTGTCCTTTACATGCACGATGTGATTGAGATCGTCTCACCCTTTATAAGGTCGTGACTCTATCTTACAGCTTGTGAGATGAGTTCAATGCTTATACTGTCTTAGCATAGGTATTTATGACTATGTCAATAATCGTACATCCTTTTTCCTCAGTTAATTTTCCCTCGAGGGCACTCAATGCTCTCGGAGTGGAAGGTCGCTCTAGTGAGGCCTACGCCACCACTGACGAACCTATCCCTGTACAGACGGCCCCTCAATTTGCTTCGAATGCACAAAACGAACTTCAGTAATTAATACGGAAGGGAGAGCGACGTACCTTAAGGCAACTGATTACGGATGTGCCTTTAGTGAAGGACCTAAGTTCCACACATCCGTTGAGGAAGCCGGAGTATATGTTCAGCGATTCTACTGAAGATCCAGCTGCTATGTCTTTAGAAGCCGAACAACGGCTGCATCATGATGATGGCGGGCATCTATACCTTCCTCTAATTTCCCATCACCGCTCACTCACAGAACTTCGATGTCAGGCTGTCCCGCGGGAAATGTCGTGGGTGTTAATGGAGGAGCATGACCATGTTCATTGCGGATATGTCACCCACGGCGCGATTCCTGGATCAAGTGATCGGAATCAGATAATCGGGTTACATCCGGGGGTCTTGGGATTGAATGACCCACCCAGGGGTGAAGTCTTCACCGTGGCCAACACTGTGAAGAATCGACTTGCGAATTTAGGTCGAGAAATGCCAGTAACGGGTCATCAGTGTTTTGGTTGGGTGCACTCGTCTGATAAGCTTTGGTGCACCCGCTTAAGCCGTTATATCCTAAACTGGTTCGAGGTCGAGTTGAAGGGGAGTGGTTTATATGAAGCGGTCCGCGCCACTACTTATAGACTGACAATAAGTGTTCCCCACTTCCTGGCACTATTGGAGATTTACAATCCTGATACCAACACATTCTTGACAAAACATGGGGAGTTAGGGTTGGCGTTGCACGAGATGCATAAGGTATCAGGCCTCCCAATGGGTAGTGTGATCTATCAAGAATATTTTCCTTCTGACCGGGATCTGCAGTAGCTGAAGTCGCGGATGCCCAATCGCTATGACACTTTTTGGGATCTCACCTACCACTATCACATAGCCTTGGCAGGTGCCGATCCATTATCTAAGAAGACGCAACCATAAATAAGTCTAAAGAAGTTTGCGGATTATTTGTTCAAGAATCTGGATAGCAGTCTGGGTGAGGCGATATGTGGAGTGACACTGTTGACTCCTTCAGAAGTGAATGAGCTAATTCAAAAGTCCAGCGCTCAGTCCTTTACTACAGCTAGCGTTGAAGGTGGCTTTCCTACTTGCTCATCGAAAGAATTTATCTCTTCTTCCAGCGATGGTAGCGGATATTTACCGAGGGCTTCGTCAGATTGTGAGTGTGTTCACTCAAGGGGGAAGTCAGCTGTTAGCCCAGATTCCTCTCACAAAAGCAGAGCTTCCCTATACCTACTTGATGGCCTGGTTTGTACTACATAGATTAGATACAATGCCAGCCCCAACTTCTGCAGATCCATCAGTTCCCTTTCTCTAATTAATAGAAAATTATAAATGGAAAGGCCGAGGGTTCGCAGAAATTAAAAGGAAGATTCAGAATCAGAAGTGTTGGGCTCTCTCGATCTGCTTCCCGTAGTTTTCGGGTCAACACGGTGACTCATTGGTCGACATTGAGAGGTTTGGGACATATCAGACTAGTCTTGATGCTGGCTGCTTTGATTGGTTGATCAACATTCGGCCAGGCTCTATGATCTTTTGGGTACAGAACCGTTATTATATAGAGCCATACATGTCATGTCGATTCGCCCAACAGCTCGGGTACGATCAGATTTACATTAGGAATCTGAATCAACAACTTTGAACTCATAGTGGCTTAATAGATAGGGCTAGGGCCTGGTTCTGGAGCATTACCGACTGCACTGGTTCCAAGTTCAAACTTCCCGGTGCTGAGCGTAAATTAGAGTTGACGTTCCTGCAATGTCGGTGGCTTCTGGTGGCGAACGAATCTGTGCCTGTCCGATTGATTGCGGAGTTAGTAGCTGAAGAGGTAACTCGGATTGCCACTCGGATGGTGCATGAGGCTAAATTCCAAAAAAGAAGAGGAAAAAAGCATGCGGGTGTTTCTGACTAGGGGAAGCAAAAATAAGCTACTTCTACTTCTAGTGACAAGATCCCGGAAACTAAGATTGCGGGTGGGCAGGAGACTGAAGCTGGCAGTGACCATGAGGAGCTCAAAACAGGTCTGTCGGATCCTCTCTCTTTAGAATTATTTGAGTTAGTGCTGGTTGCTCATGCTCGCTGCTCTAGCTTACCTAAGCCTTCGCCAGCTCCGAGGAAGCCAAGAGTGCGAGTTATACGCACTTATCCTAACAAGATGTGGATTAAAATCCTAAGTGCAGCTTCCGAAGAAGAGAGAGAAGAAGAAAGGCCTCGTCCCATACGTCGGACGAGCTCTCAGCCTTCAACTCAAGTCGGTTCGGGGTGAGAATTGCGCTTTAAATTTACTCATTAACGAGTTATTGATCCGGAGGAGGTTCCGTCTACTAAGCATAAAAAGTTAGCTTCCAAGGAACGTGTTGGACTCCCAACTTCAGAAACGAGATCTACCACTAACATACCTATCGTGGAGAATGTAACATTTCAACCTTTTATGATCTTTTGACTATTCTATTTATAAATTCCTAGACTTATTCATTCTCGTGTCTTAGGATATCGCGAAGAAGGTGAAAAGGAATATGATCCTCTTTCTTCCTGCTTGGATGGTTTCGAAAGGTCTGACTTCTCCCAGCCAATGGATGAAGTTATGATCGAAGAACCTGCAGGTGTTGGAATAGGTACAAATGTTGAGGCTATTGTAGACTCCAGCGCCAGACCCAATACCGCTAAAAAGGGTCAAAGATCCAGGTATATTTGACATCGGTGATAGGTCCTTCATTTGGCAGGAATTGAACGATTTGGAATTTATGTCTCTGCTAATCATTTCTATGCTTCTTACCCTCTTAGAAAAATTACAAGAAGTGGTGCTGAGGACTGAGGCTGCGGAACTCGGCACAGCTGCTGAAGGTAAATTTCACTTCTTCTTATTATGTGTTCTCGGCTTTTCCTCTTTCTACTTTAACACTTTGATTCTATGTAGGTGTTCTAGTGGAGGATCCAGGCGATAAGGGAGCTCTCCATGATGCAGCCCTCGGAGAAACGGGTGTACCTTCACCTGATCTGATTCTCGTCTCTTTAGATTCTGACGACAGGCTTTTTAAAGACATGTTGTCTAAACAAGCCCAGCGTGAGGCTGTCGAACCGATGAAAACTGTTGACTCATCTACCAGTATGATTTTTATTCTCATGTTATAGATTCATCTGTTGGTTTCCATTTAATCATAGGAAGTTCTAATCGTAGGACCAATCGTTGAGACTGATACTACTACTCTTATTGGAGAGCCTGATGAATCTGACGGTCTCGATTTCTTGCTATTAGTAGGAATTGTCGTCGAGGCCGGGTTATCGACTCCCAAGATGCAACTCCCCCTCTTTCGGAGATATGAGCTACCATAAATGTTGGAACTATTAGGGGGAACTTAACTGAACAAACCGTGATACCAAACGAAGAAGTTGGTACTTCGACGGTTGCTACACCCACTGTGCTCCCTGCGACTCAAGAAACTGGACGAGCGGAACTAGATGTGGTTTATTTAGCTGAAGAAAGTTCTACATGTATTGGTAAATTTCGCACCATGTCTTGACTTAGAATTATTTCATATTTTAGAATATTCATCTCCTCTCCTTCTTTTAGGGTTGTCGTCCCAACTCCGAGACATGGTTAAAGCATTATTGTCGGATGATGATCCGGAAAAGCTCATCCTTTGTTTGGAGGTCAGCCACTTTTTAATTTTGCAAGGTCATTGATCGATAAACTTTTATAGAAAGGGCTGCCTTTCCATCAGTTCTAACCTTTTCTCGAGTGCAAAATAGCCTCGGTGAGGGACGTCGGCTCGCCGAGAATCACAGATGCTTTAACCGATGACCTGAAGTGGATAGAGCATGAATTTGAAAAGCTGCAAGAGATCCGATCCATTGGTGCTCCTAGTTATGTTGCTGCCCGGATAGAGACCCGTCTACAATCCCAACGTGAGGCTCGAGCATCTGCCGAGATCGGGATCCAGGCACAAAGAAAAAGGATCGACCAGGTAAAGGAGGTTCTCTCTGAGAGATTGGCCCATATACACGAGCTTGATTCTTCCATAGCTTCTACGAACGCAGAGATAGCAGAGCTTAAGCGAAAGCTTGCAGAGGCGGAAGAGCGAAGGGCTATTTTGGAGGTGACCAGGACCGGGGAAGAGTATCACAGGCTTGAGATATCTAGCAAGGTGACGCTCTCGGAAGAGAGGTTAGCCAAAATGAAGGAGGAAGCTGGTAGAATTTTATCTATCTCTGAAGAGTCTTTTAAGGCGGAACTGCAATGTGAGCTTGAGTGGACCTATGTTGAAGAATTATCCAAATTAGAATAACAAATCCGTAGTCATAAGCTTAATGTAGAGTGACCACGATTTGTTGTATCTGAACGCTTGATTTTGTTAATCAAAAAATATTTTTGTTCAGTATAGTTTCATTCTTATTATGACTTTTCCATTCTTCTTAGAATAATCAATAATAAACTTATATGATTCTTGGCAAATCCTCAGCATGTTATGGGTTTGATGAGCCTTTACTGACTACCATTAGGTTGGGCTAGCATGTGAATTGTCTAAGTCCACTTCATATGTAACGTTGTGCTAACGGAATGAATTCCCTTAAACTTAGTACTACGATATTAAATATGTAGACTTGGTCATTTTTTAAACGGGAACGGACCATCCGACAACACGTGTTAGGTGTAGACTTTAGGATTTTTAGCAAACCCTCAGTCATTAGTGGGTTTGATGAGCCTTTACCGACTACTGTTTGGATCAGGCTAGCATATGAATTGTCTAAGTCCGTTTTATATGTAATGTTGTGCTAACGGAATGAACTTCCTTAGACTTAGCACTACGATATTAAATACGTAGACTTGATCATTTTTTACGGGAACGGATCACCCGGCAACACGTGTTAGGTGCTAACTTACCCCTACTTAGGATTCGGGATAAAATTCCCCAGACTTCGATTCTGGTATATTTTTTTAATCGGTGAAAGACTAAATTGGCAATGTATGTTAGGTACTGACTTATTCCTACTTAAGGTTCGGGATTAAATTCCCTACGCCTATAAGGCACGGATTATAGTGTTATTAATAACAACCTGCCATAATGTAGAATATGTAGGCTTTTGTCTTTTTTACAGCAAAAGACTGACCGGCAACGCGTGTTAGGCGCTAACTTGTCCCTACTTAGGATTCAAGATAAAATTCCCCGTATGTGTAAGGTACGGATTATGGTGTTATTAATAACAACTTGCCACAATGTAGAATATATGGGCTTTGTCCTTTTTATGGTAAAAGACTGACCGGCAACACGTGTTAAGCGCTAACTTATCCCTACTTAGGATTCGGGATAAAATTCCCCACGTATGTATGGCACGGATTACGGTGTTATTAATAACAACCTACCACAATGTAGAATATGTGGGCTTTTATCCTTTTTACGGCAAAAGACTGACTAGCAACGTGTGTTAAGCACTGACTTATCCCTACTTAGGATTCGGGATAAATTTCCTCGCACGTGTAAGGCACGGATTATTAGTGTTGAAATATGGTGTCATCTCTTGGGGAAAAGATGAACCCAACACTGGAGAGGAAGAATTTTATATTCTATCTCCGGTTGCAAAAGAAACTCAAAGTGGGATTTTTATTTTGAGAATCTATGAGGTGAAACTAAGAATGGGATCTCCACTTTGAGAATCAAAAAAATTCAGATAACCCTAACTTTTATAGGATTGGTTACCTGACTTGAAGACAAGTTTCCGACTTCCGCCCTAACTTTTATAGGATTGACTGAAGGGGAAAGGGACGAGAGTTTTTCATTTTTCGAAAAGAAATCCTAGCATGGGCCACAACCGTTTGATGGTTTTAACCAAGAGGAGGTACTAAGATGACCCTAACTTTCATAGGTTTGGTCGTTCAATTTGGGTGGAGGTCTTTCGTTTATCGAAAGGAAAGAATCCGACTTAAAAGTGGGTCTCTCGTTCATTGAAGGAATCAAGAGGGGAATTTGTCTTTGGTTGTGGTCCTAACTATAGGAACGTTTGACCAAATAAGGAATTTGAGATGGCCCTAACTTTTATAGGTTTGGTCACTCAATTTGTGGACCTCTCATTCATTGGAGAAATCGAGAGGGGATTTTAGTTGTGGTTGTGGTCCTAACTATAGAAAGGTTTGACCAAATGAATAGTAAGAGTGGGTGTATAAATTACAGTGGGAGTGTTGATTCGTACAATCACTCGAAGGGAGTTCTCGGTGTTAAGTGGTAAATACTTAACACGAAGGGGTTTGACAATTATCAATGATTAGGAGATTAAAATTCCAAGTACTATATCTGGACTCTAACCATGGGAGTGTTGAGTGCACAAACGTAGCGGGAGTTTGAGTGGAGTAAACCAGGAAGAATTTTAGCGGACCCGCCGTCAATTAATTTGATCAGTGTGGGATTTTATAGTGGAAGAGTGTAAATCGACAACAACCATGGGAGTTTCGTGAGGGAATATTATAGCCAATCTAGCTGATCTCCGGTTATCCTTAAGAACACCCTGTACATATCCCCCAGGATTTCGTTTTAGCGAGTCATCTAGAGCATACTAAGGATAATACTTTTTTAGGAATTTCTCATTTATTAGCATCATGATTTTGTCACCATCTTGGGTGACCAAACGGTATGCGCCATCGAAATAGACCATTTCTATCGCAAATGGTCCTTCCCATTTAGGTTGAAACTTGCCTTTCTTCTTTGAGTTGAGTATCATTGGCCACCGGACGGCGAGAATCAAGTCTCCTTCTTTGAAGCTTCGTTGCTTGACTTTTTTGTCGAAAGCACGAGAAATTCTGGCTTGGTAAAACTTAATTTGCTCTTGAGCTTCCAAACGCTTCTCGTCTAACATCTCAAGTTCTTCGAGTCGTTTTTTATGTTGCTCCTCTGTCGTCATCCCTATTGCGAGAGCAATACAGAGGGATAGAATTTAGATTTCCAAGGGAAGAACCGCCTCGCATCCATATATTAGTGAGTACGGAGTCGCCCCAGTAGCCGTGCGGATTGTAGTATGATAGGCCTAAAGGGCTTCGCCTAGTTTATCATCTCAGTCTCGCTTGTTGGTTCTCACAAGCTTTGACAAAATCTTTATGATTATCTTGTTAAATGCCTCAGCCAATCCATTTGTCGTGGGATTGTATGCTATCGATGAGACATCTTCAATTCTAAAATTCTCGCAAAATTTGATGAAGGCGTTGATCACAAACTGAGGACCGTTGTCGTGTACGATTTGTCTCAAAACTCCATATTGATAGATGATATGATGTTTGATGAATCTGACAATGTTGCTAGTCTTTACTTTTTTTAGTAGAACTGCTTCAGCCCACTTTGAAAAATAATCGGTGATTGCCAAAATAAAACGATCACCTTTTACTGACGGGGGGAAGATAGGACCGATGATATCCATTCCCCATGTCTCAAATGGCCATGAAGTGGATGATGGGTGTAGGTGTTCCGGGGGTTGATACATGTAATTTGCGTGTATTTGTCACGTGTGACACCGTCGGGTGTAGTCAACCGCATCCTTGACCATGGTTGGCCAATAATACCCTATTCTTCTGAGACGATAACAGAGCTTGGGACCGGTTTGATGTGCCCCACAAGTTCCGTCATGAGCTTCTTTGATAGCTTCTTCCGCTTGTTTTGTTGAGAGGCATCGAAGCAGTAATCCGTCGTATGTGCACCGATACAATGATTAGGTTATTGAGTTGTAATAGAATTTTAGTGCCCTTCGTCGCACCAAGTCTCTTTCTTTTACATCTTGTGGTAAAATTCCATGCACGACGTAGTCGATAATAGGAATCTCCAATCTCGAGGTTCGAGTTCAATCTTGGCCGGCACAAAAAGTTGATGAGTTTTGATGGTAACCCATTGTTTGGTGTCGGGAGGTTGCACCAAAGATACTGCTAATGCTGCCAATGCATCTGCATACGTGTTTTAGAGATGTGGAATGTATTCGATGAAGAATTCCTCAAACGAACTTGCCATCTCGATGGCTACCTTATGGTACAGTATCAAGTCTTGATTCCTGACTTCGTACTCTCCTCGAATTTGATTGACTATCAATTGAGAATCACCAAAAGCTTCAAGATATTCAACCCCTAGCTCTTTGGCAAAGCTAAGTCTGATAAGCAGCGTGTTGTATTCGGCTACGTTGTTGGAGCAATTTCTTATCAATGAGTAAGCCCAGGGTATCACGTGCTTCTCCAGAGAGACAAAGATGACTTCGACTCCTGCAGAGATCTTAGAATTACCGGGAGCACTAGCCGTGTTGGTTGCTCGGGAAGGATCGTCTATGTACAATTGCCAAATGTGTTGATGAGAAGTAACATTGACCTCATGGATTTCGTCTGGCAAATCTTCATACAATTTAGCTACATCAGTTATAGGGTTAGCTGCCAAGAGATCGCAAATTGTATGTCCTTTGACTGACTTTTGTTGTTTGAAGTGCAAATCGTACTGGGACAGGAGTAGGGCTCATTTTGCTAATCTCCAATTCATTGAGGTCGGTTACGTCATGAATACCCATCTGGGTTAACGTTTGTAATGACATGGATTGTCTGTCCAACGAGATAGTGCAACATCTTTTGGATGGCGAACACCAAAGCGAGGCATTCCTTCTCGATCATTGGATATCAAGACTCAGCATCTACCAAAGTTCGACTTAAGTAATAGACGGCCTGTTCGTGACCGTTGTCATCGTCTTGTGCGAGCAAAGCACTTAACAAGTGGTTCATCGCCTTAATATAAATCAAGAACGGTTTACCTGATTTCGGTGCCATGAGAATAGGAGGATTCGCCAGATATGCTTTGATATCCTCAAATACCTTTTGACAAGCGTCGTCCCAAATGAACGACACACCCTTCTTGGTGAGTTTGGAAAACGGTTGGCATTTCCTGGATAGATTCGAGATGAAACGATGAATATAGGCTAGCCGCCCTTGCAATCCTCTGAGTTCTTTAAGGTTCCTCGGGGGTTGCAATTCATTTATTCCTTTCACTTTGTCGAGGTCAATACGGATACCCTTCGTGGTGACGACGAATCCTAGAAACTTACCGCTGGACATTCCAATGAAAGACTTAGTGGGGTTCATCTTTAACTGGTGAGTCCGCATGAGATCGAACATCATCCTCAAATCTCTGATATGGTCATTTTTATTACGACTCTTCATGACTAGGTCGTCGACATAGCATTCGGCATTTTTCGGAGGTGTTCTTGGAAATTTTTTGACATCGCTCGTTGATAGGTTGCGCCTGCCTTTTCAATCCGAAAGGCATAACTGTGTAGCAGAAGACCCTAAGAGGAGTTCTGAATGCGGTGTGTTTTTCGTCATCCGGGTACATCATTATTTGATTATAACCTGAAAATCCATCCATAAAGAACATTCTCTCAAATCCGCACGTGTTATCAATAACAGCATCCGTGATTGGAAGAGGAAAATCGTCCTTTAGGCAAGCCGTGTTCAAGTCTCTGAAGTCGATACAGATCCTGATTTTCCTATTCTTTTTAGGACCGGTACGATATTTTCCAGCCAATCGGGATGTTGCTCTTCTCTGATAAAACCAGAGTCAATCAATTTCTTAACTTCTGCCTTAATTGCCTCTATGATTTGCGGATGAATCCGTCTCTGCGCTTGTTTGACGGGTTTGGCATCCGATTTGATGTTGAGGCGATGTATTGCAACATTTGGATCAAGTCCTGGCATATCCTCGTAATTCCAAGCGAAGACGTCTATGTACTCCTTAATGAGGGTGATCAGTTCTTCCTTCTCATCTAGTGGAAGACTATCACAGACGAATACAAGTTTCGGATTCTCTTCATTTCCCATATTTACCTGGACTATTTTGTCTTCGGTGAGTGGTTCCCTTTGCTCAAAACGATCCCCATACTAAATATTCAGATGATGAATCCACGGGTCTTCCCAAGTGGGCAATTGATCGTTTTCTTCCATTGTAGCAGGATCGACTGTGACCATATTTGACATCAAGCTTTTGAATATTTCCCCAATACTAACATCAGAATCCCAATTGGAAGAATCGGATGAATATCCATCCTTCTTTGCTAATTGATCGAGAACTTCCCAGCAACATTCTTCACCGGATGAAGAAGCGTAGCCAAGGCCCCTTTTATAGCTATAGTAATTGTCAGGTTTTCCTTTCGTACATAGACCGAACGAGGTGGGACTCGTGGGCCTCGACCAAAATAGAGACCCTCTTCAAGCACGAAATTATATCCTCATTTCTTCATTAAATCACGCTATTGTTGACTATACTTGGAGAGATGAGGTTCGGGTTTCTCTTCATTGTTATTTTCCTTTAAAAACGGATTTGACGATGGGAACGTCTTCCCTTTGTCAAAAACTAACTCTTTTTTACCCCCTGCCTTAGCAGGAATAATGAGGGTTGTTCCAAATGAGCCCTGAATATGCTTCGATGTTAAGCAGGATGACTGAAGCGACATGTGTATGTCAGGGTTTTCGTATAATCCCCGCATTACATCATCCAGACACAGAGAATACTCTAAGTCATCGTTTATTACTTCTTTGGCAAGTTGCCAATTACAGCTATCGTCTGATGATTCACCACCGTCGGGACTGATTACAAAGGGTACAAAGTTATTTAGTACAAAACCACCATTGTAATCAAACCTAGCTTTGACATCGGCTTCCTCTCTGCTATCCGTGCCTTGGGCTGATGATTCCGTGTCGGATTCAGCACCGTACAGAAGGGAGTCGGTAAAGTAATTTTTTAATCCCATAAACGGTTGTTTATCCGCGACCACCGTCCTTATCTTATTATTAGCGTCTACATATTTTAGACATTGATGGAAAGTGGAGGGGACGATAAGATTACCATGGATCCAAAGTCATCCCAATAGTAGATTATAGGAGGTTTCCGCGTCAATCACATAGCACGTGACTTTGGACTTCAAATCCCCAAGTTGGCATTTTACCCAGATTTTACCCAATGGCCTAGACCCACTGGTATTGAATCCATAGATGATGGTGCCTATCGAGGATAATCTGCTTGCAGGGATCCTAAGATTGTATATCAGTCAGTGCGGCATGATGCTAACAGCGGAACCCAGATCGACTTGGATCCGGTTAACGACGCTGGAGCCAATGTACCTGGTGAAGTATAGGGGCCTATCATGCTTTGAGTTTCTAACTTGCATATCATCTTTGGTGAACGTTATGTAAGGAAATTGTTTAGCCGTCATATCATAATGTTGAATAGAGAGTTTCGGATCTTTAGGAGCTGGTTTGATGTGAGTGAGAAACACGTCGGTATCGGCCAGGGCTTCTTGCAAGGCTTCCCTCGTGTCTTTAGAGAGACGTAGCAATTCGTACAAAGTTATTCTTGCTGGGATGTTAGCTAGCTGAGTCATAACGTCAAAGCGGTATGGTGTGCTTAAAATACTCAATTTATCTCTCCCAATCGGGTGGTTGAATCGAGACTGCTTCCTGTTATGGGCCTCCTGGTGTTGGGGTTCTTTTCCTTTTTGTTTACTAGCCGGTTGTTGCTGAGATTTTGCTGCGGGTGCAGGGGGAGTTGTAGCCACCCCCAGCTTAGCTAATATCTTAACATTTGGGTCAGAGGCTTCAGGATACTTGTAGTGGTACTCTTTTCCACCCCTAGTAGCGAACACTTCTTGTTCGTCCTCAGAAAGTGATAAAGTAAGGATACTTTCATCATCTTTTTCAGGAATTGTCGTGGCGAGACAGCGGGATTTGCCCTTATTTTTGGACTTCTTCTTAGATGAGGAACCTACCCATTGCTCATCCTTAAGCAAATATGGATGGACCCAAAGAATTTCGCCATTAGAAGTTGTGTACTGCACAAGTCCCTTCTGTCGTTGTCGATGAAGATCATCATTAATAGTTTTCACCTTCAGTTTTGGTACAGGCTCTGGTTGGAACCATGACATAGGGACTGATCCAAAGCTGCAAGAAACCGCATTTGTGCCCACTTTTTTTTCCTTAGGCTACTTTGGAGTGATAATACCCACATCGATTAGGGCTTGAATTTTGTCTTTGAGAGTGTAGCACGTCTTAGTGGGATGGTGGACTGTTCTGTGGAACACACAGTATCGCAGGTCCATAGTTTTATTAGCTCCCTCATGATCAGTGATTGAGGGTAGCTTAATTTTATCATTCTGTAACAAGTATTTAAAAATACCGGGAACCTCACCTTCCTTGAAAGAATATTCTTTTGGGAATTTTGGCTCAGTAGTCTTCTGTTGCCTTGGAGGTCGTTGTTGCCATTGGGGTGTTTGCTGGCATGGCGTTTGTTGTTGCGGCTGCTGTTGGGGTTGCAATTGTAATGTCTGATTTACATCTGCTACATTTGCCTACGACTTACCTTTACCACGGGGGGTGAGGTTCTATTTTGGGGCATTATTGGGTGGCTGACCCCTTTCAGTTTTCTTTCTCTTAAGGAAGCGTTCAGCTTGCTCCACTCGTACCTTCAACTCTTTCCCTGTTTTGGATAGTGCCATGCCCATAACTTCTAATACGTCTAAAGAAAGGTTGTTGTGGAACGTTTGGAGAATAAATTCTTCCATGACCGGATCTCGACAGTTCATCACCTTATTTCGAAAATGCATAACAAAGTTCTTAACTAGTTCTCCGTCTTTCTGCTTCTCATCAAAGAGTGTTCCAATCAACACATCGGTGTCATCATCAAAGAAGTTGGTGAGAAACATAGTCTCCATATCATCTCAACTATTGATACTTCCTGGCTTGAGTCGGCGGTACCAATCAAAGGTGGCTGCGTGAAGAGTTCCCACAAATGATTGTACCATCAGAGGTTCATTACCTGAAATGACCCCTTGGTAAGACTTAAAATAAATTAAGTGTTGAGTGGGTGAAGCTCTTCCGTCGAATGGTGTGAAGTTAATCAGGTTAAAGTTTTTCAGGTACGGAATTGATTCCCATTTCCTCGGATAAGGACGTGGAATACCAGTCTTCTTTACCTCTTTAGCAGACATTAAAGCATTAATCTTGCTTTCGAGGTCTTTCATCTTGAGTCCTTCACTCGCATCTTTCTTTGAATGATCGTGGGGAGAAATGACATAGCCCTCTTTTGTATTGTTATTACCCGAGGGACCACCCCTAGTATTGTTGTCAACAAGAGGGGCCTCGATGTGGATATTCTCGTCTACTTCTCGATCACTATCAACTTGGTTAAGATAATTACGTCGGCTGGACTCTACTTGCTGATTCATCACCGTCGTAATTTGTTGGCTGTGCATATCTCTCATCTCCTACATAGCCATCTCCATTTCAAATTTGAAGTTCTCTTTTTGCTTGGCTAGAGCGTCCTCTAGAATTTTAATCATTTGTTCTATGCTGATCATAAATGACTCATAGGATTGTCTCGCGCTAGACGCCATGTCATCAGAAGCCAACGCAGATAAAGCATCTGAAGTCTCGTCTTCTGAGGACTGTGACCTCCTGGGTCTAGGTCTGATAGTTCCAGACCGCAGCGAAGTCATGTGATGTGATACTTCTGCAAACAGCTCAGGACTGAAGTGTCGTGTTGCCTTCTCTTTACCAGTCATGTTGGCGGATACTTCTGGAAGTTCATTGTCTTGGAAAACCGATCTTCTTTTATGAAAATGCCTTGACTTGGGTCATGACATTTTGGTAAAAAGTTTTTCAAATACTAAGACCCTTTGTGGAGTAGTTTCGGGGCAGTTACATTCTAATAATACTGCCTTGATGAGCTTGGTGCATGGACAATGGGAATCCATTTCTCATGTATTTCTCTTTCAAGATTTGTGTGTACCCCCAGCCTGATAGTACAACTTATCGATGTGATCATCGAAGCAACCTATCATGTGTAGGTATGATTTTCCCAGTTTAACATGGTCATCTTCTAACGAATACACTTCTTTTTTAGGATATAACGCGTTATTGGCATTCCCAAGAGTCACTCGTTCAAAACCACGCCTTTGTGAGCACGAGGCTCTGGCGGGGTCTTGGACTTTAACTCGCAATCTAAGACGAGTGGTTACAGGTACCCTTGACTTGTTCGGAAGATGTGTATGACCCCTAGTATGACGAGTAGTTTGGGATTCCTTTGCCGGACCCAAGCATTCTTTAATTGGAGTTTTACCTTGGTCTTTGTTCAGATGACTGAGACGATATGTAGTCTTCGTTTTGAACCCGAATAAGTCCACGCCATCATGAAGCTTCAAGGGAGGTGTGGAACTTGTTGTGATGGGAACAGGAGCCATTGGAGGCCTAAAAGGGACTGCAGGAGGTGAAATAGGAGCAAAACAGGGCTTGGCAGCTCGGAGGTAGCGCGAGCCACCATTTGGTGACTCGGCCATGGCTGAGTCGGCATTTAGTTACTCGGCATTGGCCGAGTCGGTATTTAGTAACTCGGCCTTGGCCGAGCTGCTAAGTGGTGACTCGACCTTGGACGAGTCAATAAGAGGTGACTCGGCCCTGGCCGAGCCAGTACATGGCAGTCTCTCTTTTTCAACATTTTCGGGCGTCTTTTTATCCTTTTTTTCTTCATACTTTGCATAGTTTTGGTGGTTTTTGGGACACCTCTTCTTTCTATAGTTTCTTGACTTCCTGCATAAGGATTCTTGTATGCACAAGCAATGCGCGGTGTTTTTGCATGCGTTCCTCAATGGTTGAACTGGTCCTTTTGACACGGACCCACTCGTCCGTTGCTAGTTTGAAGAAAAAGGTACTCGCTTGCTGTCATGGTGTTTGGCGCTTCCTAAACCTCAGGTCCGCCCAATAATGGATCCCGTCAACCAACTCCAAAGCCTTGGTGAGTTGGCGTGCAAGGCGTTGGCATTGTCTTTAACATGCCCTCTTGGATAGAGTTGGCGTTCCTTCAACGGTAAGCTTCTTGACTAAGGAGGGAATCAGATCTGAAGATCCAATTTCTTCAGGTATCATAGGAGAATTGAGAGATGCAACTGCAACAGTGATGGGGCAGAGGTCATTATCTTGGGTCTTCAAATCTGAATACCATCGAACTTTCCTTGTGGAAGATATCTTCTTGCTCTTTTGAGGAGAAGATGATCTAGAGGAGGAAGAAATATACTCTTCATACTTCTGTTGGTCGAACTCATATTCGACATCTTCGTCAACAGGGATGAGAATCCTTAGTTGTGACAGTACAGCCTTTGTAGAAAGGCCGTCGGCTCCCACTATGGTCGCCAGTTTGTTTTCGTCAAAAGTTATCGTTTCTATTGCTTTCAAACCTGTTACACCGTTTATCGATTACAAGTTCGAGTTGATCTTTTTATAAGATCTTCTTACAATGAGAAAAGTATAGATTATAACTTTATGAAACAAAACACAACAGTAGTTTATCTCCTGTTGCTTTGTGTGGGATCTCTGCCTATGCCGGAGATGCGTTAGTCCGTGGACCGTCGCGGATCAGATCCGATTGACAAGTGTGATTATGCTTTTGTTTCACGAAGGAAACAATTGCAGTAGCAACAATCATGACCAAGTGAGATTGTGGATCTTATCGAGATCAAAACAATGTTTGATCCGGAGGAAAAAGGGGGAGAGAATCTCAAATCTTTCGAAGGCTTTCTCTTTATGAAAAAGTTCACCAAGATCTGCCAATTCTCCTCTGAAATTCATGATTTGTTGTTCAATTAGACAGCACCTCGCCCTTAGATTTCAGATCCTCTCTAATAAAGACCTTGGGTTTCTATTTATAGGCTTTTGTCACTGTGTTTTCTGATAAGATCAAGTGTTTTGACATTATCTGTAGTTGATAACCACCCAGGTGCCCTTAAGAATAGCTTCAGAATAATTAGGGAGGTCCTGGGATGAAAGAATTTGAATAAAACATCAAAATCCGCGTTTTGGGAATTTGGGAGGCCCAAATAGTCATGGTGACTCGGAGGTATGCGAGTCACCATTTGGCAACTCAGAGCTGTGTGAGTCACCTAGCCAGTTGTTATGTTTTTTTGACTCTTTTGGCAATTTGTATTTCCTTCGGTTCGCATGCTTTCCCCTTTACGCGTGTTTCGTCAATTTGTTAACTTGTGCGCTTTTACTGATTCGCTTCATGCATTTCATCATTGTTAGATAAACTTTTTTGACTCGGATGATATCGTTCATCATGTTCTCTTTGTCATGAGCTGTGTGTGGGAACCCATAGGTAATTTTTGATGTCCACAAACACAAAAATAATTCAGTATATGGCGAAGGAAAATACCCTCTCTAGATTATGAGTATGAAAAGATTACAATCCCTCTCTCATAATCTCACTAGAATCGAGAACAAACTCTTAATTCTCTCTAAACCCTAATCTCTCTTGATTAGAATCTCTCTTTGATTACATCTGATTGATTAGAAACCCTAAACAGCCCCTTTTATATGTGTAACAACGTGGGTGGCTAAATGGTAAATAACCAAGCCTAAACCCCATAGGAAAATGTGTAAACAAAAATCCAAACGAACCAGAAAACCATTGATGAGTTGACTCATAAACATGCATGAGTCGACTCATGCCAAGTGAGTCGACTCATGATGAGGTGAGTCGACTCGTCAGAAACTTTTAACAAAACGGTTGGGTTTCGTGAGTCGACTCATGACAGGTATGAGTCGACTCAACCTGATGAGTCGACTCATGTATATGTATGAGTCGACTCACGGGCTAAAAACTGGATGCTTCGATTCTTTGATTCGCCGTCTCGTTCCACGCTTCAACCTACGTTCCACTATGTTGTTTTATTCCCTCTATTCTTAAGTTATCATGAGAATCATCTATCCTCAAGCTCCCATGAGGATCGATAAGTTCCAAAGAGAAGATACACCCGTATCATGGGTTTCCCTTTTAGGAACTTAAAGTCTCATTCAAGTTAGAACTTTAGCTAAGGAAACTCGCGAGCTCCTCCATCCTTTCTGTACCACCTGGCTTTGCTAGGAACTTGATATCGATATACAATTGGAAATGACTCCTTCGTTCCTTGCCTCATCATAGTTGTCTTATGCTCCATCATGCAACTCCTTTTCGATGGCTCATCATGAAGTCTAATACACAGCGAAATGAACTTCTTGCTTGCAATCACTAGCCTCTTCGCTCACGTCACCGTCACCAATTTGCCTACCTCGGAAGAGACGTCAAACGAAATATGAACTTTTCACCATCCTTGGTGAATGTGTACTTCTGAGCCCACCTTTTGTTGATCGTGTATCTATCCCACAAGTACGGATTGCCCAGTATAACTTAACAAACATCCAATGGAATAACATCACACATGACCTCATTAATATATGACTCGTGGAGCGCAAATCAGACAGTGCATTGATCAACTACACTTAGTCTCGTCTCTTTCTGAATCTACCCTAATGGATAAGGTTTCGGATGCTTGACTTTCTTCAGACCCAGCTTCTGAACCAATGTCTCGGATATCAAATTCTTTTCGCTACCTGGATCAATAATGGCATCAACCAAACTAGTCTTTACTTACAACTTCAGCACAAAGAGCTGCTCTCGGGGGTCTTCGTCCTCTTTCATGGCCTGTTTCCTACCATAAGATTAAGACTATTGTTGAGATCTGTCATCCCAGGAACTTCCTTCGGACCATGTGCTATCACGTATGCATTTTTCTCCTCTTTCTTCTTCAACCTCTTTGGCTTCAGATGAGGATGCTTCTCCCAGTATCGATCAGCGATATGTCTTGTCTTCTCGTGGTGACTACAAATCAGTTCTGCTCTCCCTAGATCATCCTTCTTCTCCTCCTTATGTTTGGAACCACTAGACTCACCTCTCGTCTATTTTGCATCTCCTTTTGCCTCGTTGCTCTTCTTTTACTTGCCCTCGATGGTAATAGCTTTCACGCTTGCCTCTGCAATAGACTCGATCGTGAATAGCTTCATCTCCTTCTGGATGTATTCGTCCAGACCCGTTATGTACTTCATGAAGATGAAGTATTCATCCGTCGTGACATTTAGAACCATCGCCTGCTACTGAAACTTTATCGTGTACCCTTGAATGGTCTGATTGAATCTTTAGCGCAAGCTATACCACTTGTACCAACGCTTCTCAAGGAACCCCACTTGATAGAACTGCTTTCTCAGTAGCTCCTTAAACTTGTTCCACAACACCGACTTCTTCTCCTGCTTGCAGCAGGATTTCTACCATGTCAACGCGTGCCCCAAAAGCTTCAAAGTCACGAACACAATCTTCTCCTTGGATGAATATCTATAGAGGGTAAAATACATCTCCATCCGCTTAATCCAATCATCAAGCCTCTCGACGTTGACACTCCCATCATAAATAGGAATCTCTACCTTGAAGTCTTTCTTCAAATTCTTGTAAGAACCCTTCCTCCCTTGATGCGGAATAGTTTTGACAATCTCGGTCTTCCTATCAGAATCAGATTTCTCACCTTCTCCATCGGACTTCATAAGTTTCTTCTTGCTTTTCAAAGAAGATTCCTCTTTTTTGTCCTTTTCTTGGAAGATATTGACGAGCTGTGTGAGAGTCGAACTTATTGTCTCCATCTTTTTCTCTAATGAATCTAGCCTCGCTAAACTATCTCCTTCAGTCATCTTCTTCTTCCTTAATTTTTGTACTCCTTCTAATGAAATAATGATCTCATCTAGCTTCTTGTATTGCAATCGAGTCAGGATCATACACAGGATGCCCCCTTCACAGAATCTGATAGCTCCGATACGAACTTGATACGAGTCGCCGTGTGAGCACCTTTGATCGTAGAATTATCAAATGTGGGTTGTGAAGATGATGACAGAAATACAAGAATAATTCAGTATGTATCGAAGGAAAATACCCTCTCTAGATTATGAGTATGAAATGATTATAATCTCTCTCTCACAATCTCACTAGAATCAAGAACAAACTCTTAATTTTCTCTAAACCCTAATCTCTCTTGATTAGAATCTCTCTTTGATTACATCTGATTGATTAGAACCCCTAAACAATCTCTTTTATAGGTGTAACAACGTGGGTAGCAAATTGGTAAATAACCAAGCCTAAACCCCATAGGAAAACGTGTAAACAAAAATCCAAACGAACCAGGAAATCGTCAATGAGTCGACTCATAAACATGCATGAGTCGACTCATGCCAAGTGAGTCAACCCATGATGAGGTAAGTCGACTCGTCAGAAACTTTCGACAAAACGGCTGGGTTTTGTGAGTCGACTCATGATAGGCATGAGTCAACTCCACCTGATGATTCGTTTCATGTAAATGTATGAGTCAACTCACGAGCTAAAAACTAGATGCTTCGATTCTTTGATTCACCGTCTCGTTCCACGCTTCAACCTGCATTCTATTATGTTGTTTTACCCCTCTATTCTCAAGTTACCATGAGAATCATCTATCATCAAGCTCTCATGAGGATCACTAAGTTCCGAAGAGAAGATACACTCATATCACTCTCCTCCTCTCTTAAACCCTAGCCCTAAACTTGAGTTCTCGGGAGAGTTTCATGAGGTAAAAAAGCGAGGAGAAGGTAAGATTTGCGGTGTTTGACATCGAGGGATCATTTGCTTATTGTTTTGGGGGGTTGTGCACATGATAAGGCAAGATTATCTGCATCCAAACTTTTTCCTTAATAAAGATTAGACTTTTAATGGTTAAAGTGATGTTTTTCATGGTAAAGTTTAACCCGACATGATAAAGTTTAGATTTTTAATGATAATTCTTTAAACCATGATAGATCTATAATAATTCCTTACTGTTTATGATAGAAATATGACCATGATCATTAGGGTTATTCATAATTTCGTTTTTAATTTATTAATCATGATTAAACCATGTTTAAACCCTAATTTGGTAATTAAATGATATTTTATGTTGATTAGAGATGCTTAAAACCCTAGGTTTGGGGTAAAACAAGATTTGAAATCGTGGAAAAACAATTGTTACATCAGTTTTAAGTTTCATACAAGTATATTTATGTTAATTTTATCGATAACTAGGGTTCTTGTAAAGAATTTGATTATTTGGGTTATTAAACTTGCGTAGGTTAAATCAAGTTTAAGTAGATCAGGAGATATTTTTCTTATATGTAGAAATAAAGTTTTCATCTTGTCATATGATTTATAAATGACAAAATTCATATTTTTGATGAGTTAAAATTTCTGCAAGTTCAAAACCTGAAAACCTGTTATGCTTCTGCGCGGTCGACCGCTAGACGATATTTTGTGCAATGTCTTTTTGCTCATTTCACGGTCGATCGCGGGGGTCATGGTGGTCGACCGCTGGACCTGTATGTGCATGTGCATGTTGTTTACATGTGTTTGTGTGACCGGCGAGTTTTTTGCATAATCTAGTATTTTAATACATTGTAAATTGTGTATTCTACACATGAGTTGATTATGGACATGAGTTTAGGATTCACTCACCGAGGCACGAGTGTGAATAGTATATATGCATTTTACTTATATAATTTATTTATATTACGCTCATCATATGCAGTCCTCGTGTTGGACATTTATCTATTGCGGCCTATGTGTTGGACCTTAATCATATACAGTCCTCGTGTTTAACATTTACCTATTACGGTCCATGTGTTGGACCTTAATCATATGCAGTCCTCGTGTTGGATATTTACCTATTGCTACCCATGTGTTCTCATATGCAGTCCTCGTGTTGGACATTTACCTATTGCGGCCCATATGTTAGACCTTAATCATATGTAGTCCTCGTGTTGGGCATTTACCTATTATGATCCATGTGTTAGACCTTAATTATATGTCGTCCTCATGTTGGACATTTATCAATTGCAGTCCATGTGTTGGACATTCATCATATATAGTCCATGTGTTGGACACTTATTTGAGTTTTCTTATCTAATATGTAGCAGGTGGAGTCCATGTATTGGACACGTATCTGATATCTGTCAGGACACCTTTCATACGGTTTGAGATAAAGTTGTCTTTTCTTATTGCTTCATGTAGTAGCTTTTTGATTTGGTATTTAGCTATTCACAATTTAAACTAACGGGATATTCGACATACCTATGCTCGTGTTGTGGATTTCTAAATATCAACATCCATTTATTTCAGAGTACAGGATTGCTTATATGTATATATTAACAAGTATTTTCCTTATATATGGGGAAAATGATATAGGTAGGCTATGCTTAATAGATAGAGCCTCCACTTCATTTAGTAGCCCTTCCCTAGGGGCGGATGAAGGTAATCTTGCTAGCGCTCTGATGCTCTTATTGTTGTCCTTTTTCTTTTATTTTATATTAACTTTTAGGTAACTCAGAGCATCGGAGGGCCGTCGGATGACGGAGTTATTATATAGTCGCTGTCACAGGAGTTACTAGTAGAGACTCTACAGTAGAGTTGTTTTCTATTCGGATATTAGAGTTTTGTATCACATTTTTTAAAGGCTATAAGCCTTAGTTACATTTTGAGCTCTTTAATGTCGAGACATATTTATTTATTTCGGATGTCGGATGTATTCCAGATTGTTCACTGAGACATGATTTATTTATGAGATACTCCTTTCTATATCATGTCTGTTGTAGTTATTTCCTTTCTTTTACCTGTTTAGTACTTACACTTTACTTTGATTCTACTAGAGGATATTACTGTGATTGGTAAAAATTGTTGTTGTATAGTATGGGTGCATGACAGGTTTGATATCTCTGGGTTCATCTTAGACTATAGCCATGTGTGAAAACAGGGGTGTCACAATAAGTACTTTGTAACTTTTATAAATGATTATTCCAAATATTATTATCTCTACTTAATTAAGACCAAAGATAAAGTTATAAAAAAAATTCAAAATATATAAAGCAGAAGTTGAAAATTAGTTGGATAGAAAAAATAAAATACTAAGATCAGATAGAGGTGGTGAGTACACTTCTAATAAACTAAAACAATTCTGTAAAAAGAATAGAATCGTTCATGAAATAACTGCTCCATATACACCTTAATCTAATGGAGTAGCTGAAAGAAAGAATAAAACACTAATGGACATGGTAAACTCAATGTTAATTAATTCTGGTGTGCTAGAATATTTGTGGGGAGAAGCACTTGTAAGGATCATGAATTTTTGATACTAGTTAAAATAACTTTTTGGTATTTTAAAATATTTAATTATTATTTTTAAAAGAGTATTTGTTTTTTTCTATAATTTTCTATGATTTAAAGTCTAAGTTTTATATTTATTTAAATGATTTAGATATTTATAAATTTATTTAGTGCAGTAAAAATTTTTGGAATTTATCCATTGTGTTATCGATACTATTACGTATCATTTTAAATAATATGTTGTATTATTGTTACTATTACCAAATATTAAGTGTATTATGTTGTATTATTAATTACATATTATTTGTGTAATTTGTTGAATTATTTTAATTATTGTGTATCAACTGTCGTATTAGCACAACTGGTATGTTTTATCGTGTAGATATTTATTCTATAATTATTCAATTTTAAATATAAGTAATTATATTTTTATTGATTATTCTTGTTTAATTGTACAATTTTTTGTATTATTTCTTCTATTGCGCATCAACTATTGTATTAATACAACAGGTTCATTTCTAGTTATAGATAATTTTCCCATAATTATTTAATTTTAAATGTAAGTAATTATATTTTTTATTAATTATCCTCATTTAATTTTATAATTAGTTGTATTATTTCTAATGTTGTATATTATCGGTTGTATTAGTACAACTTGTACGTTTTAATGTGTAGATAATTTTCACATAATTATTTAATTTATTTCATAATTAATATTATTTTTAATTATTTTC